>CAIGQV010007474.1:0-13756 GCA_903798115.1 Danio jaintianensis
TTTTTTTTTTTTTTTTATAAAACTGTGGCTACTCTGTGTGTGAGAGAGAGATCAAACCATTGTTCTTGCTGCTCTGTAAAAAGAGTGAGTTGTGTCACTCTTGATCTGTGTGCTGCTGTCTGTTCTGCTGGGTGAAATACCCTTGACCTGTCGCATCCGCAGACATTGATATTCAGTAACAAGCCCCACAAAACAAAACGATCCATATCACAAGGTGACAGGAGACAGCTCTTTCTCTGTGTGTGTGTTACTCTCTCACTCTCGCTCACTCTTTCTTCAGTATAAATGGGCTTTTAAAGTAAGTGCACATATGGCTACGGCCTGCCCTGGCCCTTTAACCTTAACAGTGACACGGGAGAGATTTTTCAAAGAACGTCCAAAAAGTTGTCTATAGATTAGTTCCTGAACAATAACTTTGGCAGGGGCAAAAAGAGAGAGAGAGAGAGATGGAGGGACAGTCAAGGAAGGAATGAAAAAGGACGGCCAAAAGGAGCAGACAGTACCTGTGTTCGATCTACTCTTGGCATTGACAAGTGAACTTGCTCTTTCTTGTCTTCTCTCTCTCTCTCTCTCTCTCTCTCTCTCTCTCTCTCTCTCTATATATATATATATATATATATATATATATATATACACATTTCCTTCAGCAATGTACTCCAACAGTGTTTCTCATAAAGTCATTTATCTACAGTCAAGCTTTAGAAAAAGAAGTCAACTACACTATAAGTTACTGGAAACAAGTGTAGATACTTTATTGATTGTTTCAAATGCAACGATTTAATGAAGACCAAAGTTTCCTGAAGTTCCCGCAACATTACACATTTTAGATGTCTTAAATTTGGCACATTCATTTGAGCTCTTGGAGACTTTACTAATAAGTTGAATAGTTAGATCAGGTGTGTTTCTTTAGGACAATATGGAAAACATGCAGTGCTTGGGTTACTCTAGGGCTGAATCAAAAAATTGCCCCATTCACTATTCCCTACTTTAATTCACTAATATAGTCCATTTGAAAGAGTGAACTAGAGCACTAAGTACACCAGAAGGGATGCCGTTTTATTTATGCTTTATATAAATCTCTCAAACAGATTAGATTTACTCTTGATCAGACCGTGATAGTTATTTAACACTTACCAAGCTGTTTATTAGTAATGAAACAAAGTATTTCGATTTCTATCATGTATACAAATGAACAATTTAAATAATTTGAATAATTTGAATAATTTATATAAAAAGTTACAAAGATAGGATGCCGTTGTGGATACCATCTTGTGGTCAGACAAAGAAATGCATTATGTATGCAAACTCTACGCATCGATGGATTTGCTCTTCAGTGTTTGGACTTTCAGCAGCAAAAATTAAACTACACTGAAATAAACTAAACTGAACTTCAACTCTGAAAACTGGACTGACACAGTTTCAATTTACTACAACTTTTATGTTAAGCTGCTTTGACACAGTCTACATTGTAAAAGCGCTATAGAAATAAAGATGAATTGAATCGCTCGATATTGTGGTGCATTGTGGGATTAATTAAGTACACTTCAGAACATCCACTATGGCTTCTCCCTCAATTAATGCTTTATTAAATTTAAGGGTATAGCAAGCAAATTCGGATACAGCCTGGGTCAGGCATGGGAAACTTCAGTCCTGGAGAGCCACTATTTAGCAAAATTTAGCTCCAACCCTAATCAATCACACCTGCCTGTAGATTTTTAGTGATCTTGATTTACTTCACATTGATTTACTTGTTCAGGTGCATTTGATTAGGGTTTGAACAAAATTGGCCCTCCACAACCAAAGTTGCCCATCCCTGCTCTAGGACTAAGATGTCTCCCTTATTTTACTCACAAGGATCAGTTCATGGATCTGTCTGCTAGCAAGCTGATGAAGACTATTGTTCCTTAAGTATCCTAACCACTGCACATTTTGCATATCTTCTTTGTTTGACACAAACATTTTAGGCCTTGTTTTCTCTAATCATGTCCTGAAGAGTTGAATCAGGTGTGTTGATCGTGAAGACATACAAAATATGCTGTGTTCAGTATGGGATGAGATCTGTGCAGGGAATCTTCATTTACCTGTTGCATGCATCCAAACAAACCAATTCACTAAATGTAAATGGATTCCTAAATATGACAAATAATTTATATTAATTAATAATTTCCTTACTGTTGCCTCACAGCAAAAAAGGTCCCTAATTCAAGTCCTTGATGAACCAGAAGGCCTCCCTGTGTAGAGTTGTGCATCTCTCCATGTTGGCCTGGGTTTCCTCTGTGTGCTCCAGTTTCCCCCACAGTCCAAAAACATCAGGTACAGTATAGTTGAAATGGATAAAATAAATTGGCCAGTGTATGTATGAATGGGGAAGTGTATGGTGCTTCCCAGCACTGGGGGTTCATGAGCTACTCTCAGGGTTGCTTTAGCAGCAGGAAGGGTATCCACTGGTTAAACATGTGCCAGAGTAGTTGGGGATCATTCTAAAGTCGCGACCCCTAATAAAAAGGAAATAAGCCAAAGAAATTTGAGAGTGAACAATCACTGTCAATTCAAACAATCTTTTGCAGTAAAATTTAGAATGTTTTGCAGCAGTGCTCCTGTAACGTTTTACTTAGGATGACCCAGACAAGCGGTTGTGATCAGTTTTTCTGCACAAGGGTTAGCATGTCAACTTTGATGTGCAGAATTAACGAGCGGTGTGACTGGTCTTGCTCTAACAGATGGGAATTAATCGTCGCTAATGTAGAGGCAATGGCCAGTAACCTTCTGGAGAGATTAACTTGAATGAATACCTGAATGAAATGAAGATGACAAAGCAGGGGTGTTCATCCGGATGTGTCGTACCACTGATCCCACTGAGCCTGAAGAATAAATCAGACACCAAAAGAGGGAGAGTGAAAGATGAAGTACCAAAGCCATGTGGCAGGTGTAAAACAGGCATTCTCTGGAAACTAAAGGTCTGGGATGAAGGCCTCTTGTACTCCATCTCTCTGTCTCCCATTTGTCATCTAATCATGGGCTTAAGGGTCACTAGAAACAGGTCTGTTGGAGCTAAACTTAAAGAGTTACAATGGGACGTGTTCTTAAGTCATGAAACCATATAGTGTCCCATTCATCATTTTTTTTCTTTCAGAAGGGAGCATCTTTACACCATCATGTGCCCTAGATTCACACATATGCTGAAACCATACTGAGGGGATCCTTAAACAGACTTATTTCTGACAGTCAAAGCAGCATTATGTTACAAATGTGTGAACTCAGTGGAAGAACACAAAGATTTAGGGTGTGATTTTTGATTGGGTCACCTGGAGCCACCACAAGATTTAGGAAATTTCCGTAATCTGATCCCATTTTAGATCTCAAAGTCAATGATGAGTTCAACAAGTTGTATTTGATATTGAAGAAATAAAAATGTGTAAATTTGGCAACACAGGCTCATTAAGGATATGTGCCCAGGGCTATATTTTTGGGAAACTGCATACATGCTCTGGCATATGTGTGGCTGCATTTTGTGTGTGAAGCGAATGCTATCGGACAGCTGCAGACAACTTCTGTTGATTTTGGCACTACTACTGACTACTCTGGTGGATTTACAAGAAGGATGGGCAAGTGGCATGGCAAATGGCTGTATGAGAGAATGTATCCCAGTAACGTATTTGAGATTGTCAAAAAAATTGCACAGAAATTTTTTTTTCCAAAAAAAGGAAAAAGTTGGGGAGCCACAGTAACAGGTTTGAGAATTGCTTCCCCTAAAACAAGGTAAGGGTGGCGCGGTGGTGCAGGGGGTATCACTGTTGCCTCACAGCAAGAAGGTCACTGGTTTGAGCCTCAGCTGGGTCAGTTGGCATTTCTGTGTGGAGTTTGCATGCTCTCCCCGTGTTCGCGTGGGTTTCCTCTGGGTGCTCTGGTTTCCCCCACCAGTCCAAACACATGCGCTATAGGTGAATTGGGTAAGCTAAAATTGTCAGTAGTGTATGTGTGTGCATTGGAGTGTATGGGTGTTTCCCAGTAATGGGATGCAGCTGGAAGGGCATCCGCTGCGTAAAACATATGCTGGATAAGTTGGCTGTTCATTCTGCTGTGACTACCCCAGATTAATAAAGAGACTAAGCCGAAAAGAAAATGAATGAATGAAAACAAGGTAAACAAATGGTGATACCAGCTTGGATCCTTTTACGCACAATGTTACCCACTAATCATTCTACATAAAACCTGGAAGAGAAGCTTGGTAGGGTATGTTCAACTCAAAAAAATTATCTAGTCAGAAATGCAGCATTGTACTCTTCAAAACCATATTACCAATCACAGAAAGTGAAATACAGTGTAGTGACCTCTCATCCATCTTCCATCTTTCAGTTCAAAGTGAAATAATGAGGTCTTGTAATAAAGAGAATACTATTAGCACACTTTGAACCTGCTCGCTCCTCTAGTATTGGAAATTCACTTCTATTGATCACACAATAGCTATATAGGGACTGAATACTTGACCCCTAATCCCTTTATAGACTGACCTCGACTGAACCATGTCTCTTAAATGAGTGTGTATGAGCTTGTGTGGTTTATGTGTGTGCATGAGTTGTGTTGGGTTTTGCTGTAATGGTGCAACTAAAGAAATTGCAGATATGTCAAATAGTTAGTTGAATTGTGGTGTTTTGGAATTTGAAGGTAAAATCCCCACCATCTGATATCAGTAAAAATAAGATGTAAAATGTGATGTAGATATGTGGAATTTGTACATTACTATGGTCTATCAGTGCCTTTCATTACTATGAGAAGATCTGGCCTAATAGTGTACTTTAAATGTAATTCACACTTTCACCTATTCACACTTGTCACCAATGAAAAAATGTGGTGTCATTCCCAAGAATTAAACCTTTTTGCTATGCCAAGTCTGAATATGTGCAACACATTTTAAGAGCTGTGTTGGGTGAAGAATTTGCAGCAGAATTCTTTTAAA
Organism: Danio jaintianensis; assembly: GCA_903798115.1. NCBI lineage: Eukaryota > Metazoa > Chordata > Actinopteri > Cypriniformes > Danionidae > Danio > Danio jaintianensis. Next base: position 4,958 of record CAIGQV010007474.1, read on the forward strand.
TTTGGTAAAAACAATAATGAAAATAATAATTTAAAACTAATCCTATCCCCAATTTTGTTCCAAATGCATTAAAAGTTAGCCTTTTGTTCACATATAAACATAGATCAAATCTCTTAGATTTGATTAAAGGTATCTTCTTTATGTTCCATAAGATGAACTTTGATAGACTATACTTTTATTATACTTTTTTTTAGAGCTTGACAGCTTGGACATTGGGGAAAGATATTGTGGATCAGTTTGGGAGACTGGACTTATGCCACAACCAGCCTCAGCATGTGAATAAAGGCTGAATAAATTCCTCAATAATTTTCCCCCATTGCATTTTCTTCCTACTCAGTGTCATTTTAATTGCTTCTCAATGCTTAACACCTATTGATTAATACATGCATTAAAGGAGATGCTGTGCTATAGCGTATACATGGCATGTTCATGTATATTCATATCTTCTCATCCAAGCATCACTTGGCCGTCTCAAGGGAGCGCCTCAAATTGAGAGACTTAACAATGACATTTTTCTTATATTAGAATGTGTCCTGTTTAATTATTATTTTTAAAATACATTTTACCATAAGTTAAGGAAGACACCCATCAAATGACATTGGGTGTAACAATAGCTTGTATATCAAAAAAATCATGCCAGGGATATTTAGGATATTCAGGGAATATATCAATAAAATTTGATGATCATATTAAAAGACATTTAAGGATGACAGTTTTGTCTCAAAATACTTATTGTTTGTCATTTAAGCTCTTTAACATTTCCCGCTATACTCATTTAATGGCTTTAATCATATAAATAGAACGCTAAATGAAAAAGGAACATTATTTCAGCCATATTTTGACCAAAATATTTGAAACATTGAAGCACACACTTTATTTATATTAATTCATGAATTAATTATTTTTATGCATATGACACTAATTTGATGAAATAACGATAACCGCTCTTGTTTTTGACTCATGTAACATTCTTGTGAGGTGCACTTTTGATAAAATAATTACAGAGTCCCCTGTAAATCAATGAGAAATTGCTGCATTATTACACTTTATCTACTTTCATTTCAAAATGAGAGGTGATAAAAGGCGGAAAGAAGACGGTCTTTGTCGCTATCTGGACTGAGCGAGGATTGTAATTATGTTAACACCAGTAGAAGCTTCGTCCTGCCTTCCTGTAAGTCACTCACTCATTCATTCATAATTAATTAATTGCTCATAAAAACCCAGGAGAAGGAACAATGATTGTCCCACATTTTTTTCCCTTTCTTTCTCTCTTTTCCCCCCTCTCGAGTCTTTTCTTCCCTCTCTTTGAAAGGAAAACAGAAATATTGGTGACTAACGTTATGAGAGAGGCCTCATTTCCATAGCCGCGCGATGAATTTCTGGCACCTTTTTAGTGCGCTTCGCCTGCAGGCTTCAATAATAATGACTGTTTTTTGGAGGGGGCTGGGCGAAGCGTGTGGGCTTTATATACCTAGAGGGAAAGATTTGGGGCATAATATATGTGCGTGTGAGAGAGATCGAGTACAGCGGTAACGGAAGAAAGGTGGTAAAAACTACTATCCGAGAGATCAGGTTCATCAAAACAACCATATCCCCACATTCGAGCACGTTCTTCACTCTAACAGACAGACAATGATAAAATAATCGTGCAGTTCATGTGCATGAAAGCTACTCTATGGCCTTGTCTGGGTTCCTAGCACAGTAAATTTCACCCTAGGCGTCTCGTCAGATCCTCGTCTCTGCTCACATTTCAACATTCTGATATCAAATGGTCGCATGGCAGGGCGTTCCAATCAAGCCAGATAAATGATAACAAGCTGACAGAATGCCATGGCACAGTAGGAGGGCATACACACAACCTCATGCACACACTCAGGACGTGTTCTTGTGTTAAAAAAAACAGCGAGATGGAAGAGAACTGAGAAGGCGCATTTATAGGTGCATTAAATGCTCCAGTTCGATACAAGTTAAGCTCTATCGACAGCAGTTGGGAAATGATGTCCATTTGCACAGAAAATATTTTTGACTTTGAAATGAAAATTGTGGTTACAGTAAAGCACTTCAAATGGAAGTACAGGTAGCAAAGTACAAAACACAAAGAATCACAGAAATTGTCTGTGTAAAGTAGTGGCCAACAGACCTGTTCTTCTGGGGTGCTAGAGGTGCTAAGCACTCTCAATCAAAAGCAAGGGCACCCTAAAGAGTAGTAATAAGACATTGGAAAACTGATTTGGTAAATGCTAAAGTGTGAATTTGTGTTTGCACCCTGAAGAGCATTAAAGTTTGAGCAGTGTAGCAAATCACAGGAATATCTGTTGACTTTTTTTAAAACAATGAACAATCAGAGAAGTTTAAAGTTGCCATGAAACGAAAGTTAGAATTGTCCTTTTCACCTCTATTGTGACATACATCCAATTGAAACAGTTTCTAAAATTAGACAATAATGTAGGGCGGTGCATCATTATTATTATGTCCACTGGAATCACCATTGGCACCCTGTTTTTGAATGGTTTTAAATCCCTGGAGTTATTAGCAATCAAGCTGGACTGTTGGGCACAAGATGGGCACAGGTTTTCCACTTGACTAAGTTTTACCATTTCTTAAAGACCAGACCAGAATAAAAGAAAAATATGTTGACCTATAATGAAACAGGAACAAACTCCTCCAGAATGTGAATCCCCTCACCCCCACACCCAACCTTGATCATTAGCTCTATCCAGTGGGCTTTGGATGAACAAATTCTTTGGATGAGGAGCAAATACCTCTTGCTCCTCAAGAATCGCTACTGGTAGCCCAACATGGCCCAATTCATCACATTTTGTTCAATCTGCACAATCACCAACACATCACATTATAAACCTCAAGACAAACTCATTACTTTGTAGACACTGGTCCCACGTCAGAGTTAACTTTGTCACTGACCTGCCTAGTTTGAACACAAATACCTGTATCCTAGTTGTTGTCGATAGATTCTCTAAAGCTTGCAATCTCCTTCCTCTCTAGGGACCACCCAAAGTACTAAAATGTAGAACTGTTCTTCCAGCAAGTCCTCCAGAACTTTGGGATTCCTGAGGACATCGTCTCTGATCATGGACCTTAACTCACGATTATGGATAGCCTTCTTCAAAACTCCTGGGAGTTACCATCAGCCTCTCATCCAGATACCACCCTCAGTCTAATTGCCAGACTGAACAGAAGATTCAAGAGATTGGGAGATGTCTCTGGGCCTACTGCCATAACAATCAACACTTCCCTCCTTTGAGTTGAGTATGCCCAAAACTCCCAACATCAAGACTCCACACTATTTCAGTGCACAGTCAGTTTCGAACCTCTACTCTTTTCCTGAACAGAAGTTCCATCAGAGGTCTCAGCAGTGGACCAATGGTTCCAAGAGTGCGAGAAGATGTCACATATTAGATGCAACTCCCACCACAATTCAGAATTAATACTTTCTTTTGTGTATCACTTGTGAATTTTTTCACAACCAGGGGTCAAAACCAGGGGTCACCAATCTCGGTCCTGGTGGCTGGTGTCCTTGCAGATTTTAGCTCCAACTTGCCTCAACACACCTGTCTGGAAGTTTCAAGTATACCTAGTAAGACCTTGATTAGCTTGTTCAGGTGTGTTTGATTAAGATTGGAGCTAAACTCTGCAGGACACCGGCCTTCCAGGAACAAGTTTGGTCACCCCTGTCCAATGCTGCATCCAAAATCGCATACTTCCATACTATATAGTATGCTAAAAACAATATGCAAGCCAAGTGGTATGTCTGAATTCCTAGAATTCAAAAAACAGTATGCGAGAAGTACCCAGATGACCTACTACTTCCGGCGAGATTCTGAAGTGCGCATCCAATGGATGTTATGCTATCCCATGATGCCACTCGAGAGAATTCATGAATGGGAGTGAAGTGATGCAACTGACATGGTTAGGTCACATGATAAAGACTAATGGCGTATGTAGTACGTCCGAGTTCCACACATTCATACTATATAGAACATACTTTTCCAACAGTCGTGTAGTAAATTCAAATTCAAATGTAGTACCTACTGAGTAGTAGCCAAAGACCCTACTCTGCTAACAGAATTCCATCAATCCATCCAGACCACCCAACACCCAGAGGCAGAGGTCATCCTTATCGTCAACTGTGTCAATACAATCTGCACTTGGAGCAGGAGGGCACTGTCATGGATCCAATCCACCAGATCCAATCACCTCTCCCACATGTTCACAGTCCCCTGATTACTAACTGATTGTACCTGTCACTTCTCAATCAAGATCCCTTTCAAACTTGCTTAACCACATTTACCTGTATCTGTTGTGTCTCATTATGCCTTCTGGACTACTTACCTGTTGGAATACTTACCTGTGGATTCTCTTCTCCATCTCCTGTTTTTTCTCTGTGGGAGGCATGTCCTTCCTCTCCAAGAACACGCAAACATAGAAGAGACTGTTGTCACGCCAGCACACAAGTCCATTAGTCATTTATTGTTTAACATTGCTCTTTCCTGCTATTCATCATCGCTTGTTCCATTTATGAAATGCCTATAATTAAACCCGCTTTTGAGACTTACCTTTGCTGTTCCACGTCTGTGAATCCAGACACCTTTTAGAGATGAACTGAAGTGATGATGACTTTTTAGTGATTATGACGGGAACACACTATACAAAATTATTCAAATAATCCAATTTTAAATACAAGTTTGGTTTTACATTATGCTTAAATGACTAATGGCCATGTACACATCATAGTTTTGTTTGTGGCCTTATTTAAATATGAGATTCATTAACAAAATTGCTCCGGTTGACATACTGTAGTGATAACCATATATACCAAAGGGCAGAACAAAAGTATAATGTGTCTCAATACATGAACTGAAGCACCCTCAACAATTTCAGAAGCGTTTTTCTGTGACTTTACTCTGGAAATCCTTCTTCAGTATTATGAACAGTCTGTAAACTTGAAAGCTTCGAACAAGGAAAATAATCTATGATAGGAACTATCCATAAAAATATTTATTCATTCATTTTCCTTTGGCTTAGTCTCTATTTCAGAGGTCACCACAGCGGAATGAACCATCAACTATTCTGGCATATGTTTTACGCAGCGGATGCCTTTCCAGCAGCAACCCAGTACTGGGAAACACACATACACTCTCACATTCACACACACTCATACACTACAGGAAATTTAGTTCATCCATTCACTTATAGCGCATGTCTTTGGACTGTGGGGGAAACCGGAGGAAAGCCACGCCAACATGGGGAGAACATGCAAACTCCACACAGAAATGCCAACTGGCCCAGCTGGGACTCGAACCAGTGACCTTCTTGCTGTGAGGAGACAGTGGTAACCACTGAGCCACCGTGCCGCTGAAGGATGAAAACACTAAAGGATGAAATATAAACTAAACAACTGGACTAAGGTAAAAGATCATATTACGGCATGCTGAATATACAAGTTTAGTGGAAGCACATACAAATCACATTAAGGTTGCTTTCGCAGGCTGACACACACATTATTTGTCCAGAAATTAGCTTGTGTTTCTGTAAGGTTTGGATGCTGAGTGTGCTGGAACACACACCTGCAGCACCTGGTGTCTCACACACACATACACACACACACACGCGCACACGCACACAGACACGCTGACCCTGCTGGACTCTTGTACACTCCAGAAGTCACAGCATGGGTGATCCCTGCTAATTTACCATTGACTACAAACTAATTAGCATCAGAAAGGAGGAGGTGTGTATGTGTGTATTTCTATGCGCCTTTTCTCACTGTCAGCCAACTGAAGCTTCCTGCCTCATTGCACATTCTAACAACAAGATGAGGTCAGAAATCAAATATGTGGTGAGGCTAAAACGACATTTGCTAGTCTTTTGGTCTTGATGTTGTGAATTGTCCTTGGGTGGCATTAGTTGTGAAATAAAAAGTTCAAATCTTGCATTCTGGTGCACTTAATTGTTAACAAATCACCAGCACACAAATAATGTTTTAATTAATATCATTATATGTGACCCTCACTTGAAACTCTAGATTCATTCATTCATTTTCTTTTCGGCTTAGTCCCTTTATTAATCAGGGGTCGCCACAGCGGAATGAACCGCCAACTTATCTAGCATATGTTTTACGCAGCGGATACCCTTCCAGCTGCAACCCATCACTGGGAAACACCCATACACTCCCATTCACACACATACACTACGGACAATTTAGCTTACCCAATTCACCTATAGCGCATGTCTTTGGACTTGTGGGGAAAACCGGAGCACTCGGAGGAAACCCACGCCAACACGGGGAGAACATGCAAACTCCACACACATAATCTATTTTGGAGATAAATAACGTCAAAATTGTACAGCCATAAAACTATGCAATTTCTGTTTATTGCAGTAAATGACAGGTTAAATATCAAGGTTTAGAGATACAGTACTGTATTGACATTTATAACAGGATAAATACTGATATTACTGATTTTATCAACACTACATTTGATTAATTTAAGCAAATAATATGTATTTAGTAGTAGTTTGCTTCGTGAATACTGATTTCAATCATCTCTGGGTTTACTTGCGGTACAGAAACAACACCTGATTCTCATATCATTCTGTTAATACACTTCTTTCCTACCATTAGGGACAGTAAACAGACTTTAATATTTCTTTTTAAATATCTCCTTACATGCTCACAGTCAAGTCAGACCCTGGAATGAGAAAAAAAAACAACGTCTTTAGCCTGCTTCCGTATTCTGTGCAGATTTTCTGCTTAATCGCCAACATTTCAAGAACGGTTGATATTATTTTTAAGCTTAACATGTGTTAAGGTAACCTGCTTATTTTAAGTTCATTTTATGGCAGATACACCAAAAAACAATTAAGTTTAAAAAATGTTATAGTAAAAGAAAATAGTGTTTTTGAACCGTATGTGAACCAATGTAGCTATAGACCTACTGTATGTATTTAGTCTACAACTATTACAGCATACAAACTATCATGAATCATTTAATTTGATCTTTTATATATTTATCAATATTATATTTATATGTTTATTAACATGCTCTACTAATATTAGATTTTTTACAAATACAGCTGCTGTACCACCCCCAGTAGTTCCCTTGGGGGGTTTTTATGCCTTTTGGACCATCACATAAGAAAATTAGACCTGTTTTACAAAACTTTATGAATTTACCCATAAATGTATCATATATCACTGAAAATGGGAGAATCTCAACTTTAATTTGGTATATGACACATAGTCTAGTTAGATGGTTCAAATGTGTTGCAGTTTTAAATATAAGATTTTCTTTAAATTGGAATTTCTCAAAGAAAAGCCTAAAAATAAAGCAAATCTTTGACATGGCCCAACTCAGTCAATATTAAAGAATAGTAGTAAACAGAAATAGAAATGGAATAGTAACAGAAAGCAGTAAATCACACACAAAAAGACTTTAGCAGGATTTTTATGGGTTTCTTCTGTTGAACACAAAAGAAGTTATTTTAAAGAAAGTTATCAATGTCAATAAGATGTCAATGTCAAAGATGTCAATAATTACAGTTTCTGGCTTTCTTCAAAATATCTTCGTTTGTGTTTAACAGAAGAAAGAAACTCATAAAGGTTTGGAACCACTTGAGGGCGACTAAATAGTGAGTAAATTTTTCATTTTTGGGTGAACTATCCCTTTAATTTTTACAAAATTACTGTAAAAAAGTACTGTAGGCCCACAGTGTTTTTTTTTTTTATATTTGCCACCAGTTTATCAAGAAGCATGATTTTGTTCGCTTTGACTTATTGGATGAAATGCGACGTTCCAGTTTTGCGTATAAATCTAATTAGCATCTTTGGATGGAAACAGCTAGCGTTGGAACAGCCATTGAGGTCTGACTGATAGCACGAGCCTGAGATGCCAGTTTCCACTTCGGCCAGTGATGTATGTTTTGGGGTTACTCAGAGTGGGGTTCTTTAAAAGAGTTCAGGAAACCCGTTTGGAAACAATCCACAAGCAGTTGGGAAAAAATCAAGGCAGCTTTCAGACTGAAACTAAACGATAGCGATGGTAAGCGCAGTGTGAATGGGATGGAGGTTTGTGGGAAAAAGGAGTAGTGAGAGTGAGGGATGGAGGAAAGACGCTGGGCAGTAGAGCACTGAGCAGACACAGAGCCGCTGGGCTGTGAAACAGCATGCAGCAGCGGGAGACCTCATTACACACAGCAGGACTGAGACTGATCGCTATTCATTCTGCTCACATCAACACACACACAGGCAGAAGAGACCGCGTGTAATCACGACATGCCATTTAACCATTTAACATTATCACCTCTCTAAGTGTGGCACACACAATCACACGCACGGGGGAAAAATGCTCCATCAATGCAGTATGACATAATACACTACATATCAGTCCCTCCAGGGTTTTACAGGGGAAAAAAAATCTGATTTTTTGCAACTAAAATGATCGATTATGGCGAGTTTTTGGTAAATTTGCAGCAAATTTCACAGCATATTGTTTTGCTGTGAAAATCTACACAAATCTTAATTCTTTATTAACCATTTGACCTCAAGACTCATTGATATCTGTCATTTATATCAAGGAAACAATGAGAGAAACAGAGAGGAACGAGACGTTTACCCTTAAAGTGGCTTTATCATATTTGAAATGACACCAACTGTTTGAAAATAATGCATCCATTTTGTTTGACGGCTATTTGAACTCATTGGTGGACATGATGCAGAGCATGCATGCCTACAGTGTGTGTGTGTGTGTGTGTGTGTGTGTGTGTGTGTGTGTGTGTGTG
>CAIGQV010007512.1:0-13917 GCA_903798115.1 Danio jaintianensis
CACACACACACACACACACACACACACACACACGCACACTCACACACACAGACACACACACTCACACACAATCAAACAAAAACTCCATCGCCAACTCTCTCTCTCTCTCTTTCTCTCATACACATACACACAGGTTTGTTTTCCTATCTTAGTGGGGACATTACATAGACTTCCATTCTTTTTCTCTAATATTAATAATAGTCTATGGCCAATCATGTGTCAATCATAAGATACTAATAAAAACACGTTCTGGCCAATTTATTAGCATTTTTAATTAAAGAGGACCAGTGAAATATCCACACTAGTAATACCCTCACATGTTTTCATATAATTAAGAGCAATTGAGCCCTGATACACACACACACACACACACACACACACACACACACACACGCTCTCATCCTCATCACCCATGTCAGATGTTGAGTGATTTGTTAACACAACTCCTCTTGCTTTTTCTCTTTCTAAAAATAAAGATTGCTCACATTTTAATCTGCTGTGATTCTCCCTCCTAATCGCAGACGTGTCTCCAGTTCAGGTCACGTCAGCATTTTTCAGCTCAAAGTCACAGCAAAACCCATTTGCTGACACGTCGGTGCTTTTTAGCTGTTTGGTGACATTATGCTGCAAATTTTGCTCATTATGTGTTCTTGCACCACAAAAGCAGTGTTGGGTAATTGATCACGGGTCAGTCATTTGGTCGCCATTCACAAGGTCTTTGTTTCTGTCATTTTTGTCCACACTTGGACTTTGGAAATAATATAAACAGAGTAGGGCGGCACGGTGGCTCAGTGGTTAGCACTATACAGCAAGAAGGTCGCTGGTTCGAGTCCCGGCTGGGTCAGTTGGCATTTCTGTGTGGAGTTTGCATGTTCTCCCCGTGTTGGCGTGGGTTTCCTCCGGGTGCTCCGGTTTCCCCCACAAGTAAAAACACATGCGCTATAGGGGAATTGGATGAACTAAATTGGCATGAGTGTATGAGTGTGTGTGTCTGAATGTGAGTGTGTTGTCATGATCACCAGCGATCACTTCTTGGAAGATCACTGGTGAACTACAAACTACAAAAACTACTAATTCCTGCATGCCTTTACACACACCATTCTCCACTGATCTTCCAAGAAGTGATCGCTGGTGATCATGACAGTGAACAGGCATAGATTAAGAATTCAGAGGCCCCTGGGCACATTGTCTTGTAGGACCCCCTACCGGGCCGCACCCCTATAGTTGAATTTAAAAAAAAGAATAATATAATTTTTAAAAATAAAATTAATCTATAATGTATTGCCCGCATAAAAAAATAAATGATATATAGTACATATATTTATAGTGTACAAAGATTTAACTTATTTTTAAAGCATTTAAAGCATACTTTGAAAAGAAATACTAATAAAACTAGTGACAATTAATGGATTTTAATATACTTATTCAAGTTCACTGAAGCAGTACTAAAAATATATATTCAAGGGTATTTTTAATGTATAACTTCTACAAACTTATAATGCATATGATTTGGATAAAACACCATAATCCAGTCTTCCATAATACACACACTTATTAATGATTCCTACTTGTCTTCCTCGTGATGAAGAGTAGGCAAAAAGCACTTGATTATAAAGCTGAAAGTATCCGAAATCACACACACTATACCTGTTCTCTCCTGTCTCTCTCCTCTTCAGGGACTTTTTCTGTCTCTCTCTCTCTCTCTCTTTTTTCTGTCTCTCTCTCTCTCTCTCTCTCTCTCTCTCTCTCTCTCTCTCTCTCTTTTTTCTGTCTGTCTCTCTCTCTCTTTTCTGTCTGTCTCTCTCCTCTTCAGGGACTTTTTTCTGTCTCTGTCTCACTCATTTTTTTGTCTCTCTCCTGTTCAGATGAGGTGCGCCATTTGCACTTAGCCTAAATAGACACTCCAAAATTGGCATTTCCCCCCCCCTCGCAGGGGCCCCAAGTGCGCACGGGTCCCTGGGCCTGTGCCCATAATGCCCATTGGTTAATCCGGCCCTGAGAATGAGTGAGTCTTTCTGTCTAGGAAAAATCAAGAATCAAACGGGGCAATCCAAAATCATAGTTAAAACAGTCATAAGGTCATAAACAAGGCATCGATCCAAAAGTGAAAACAAACTACAAGCTTAGACTAAGGCAAAAACACAGAGACAGGAAATATACATGACGGGAAACAACAAAGACTCACTGCAGACTGATGTGTGTAGGGTGTATATATAGTCTGGATAATCAATAATAACGAGAGTCAGCTGTACATGTGTGTGTGATGTGTGTGATCAGTGGAGAATCCATGTCAGAACAATGATCAGTTGTTCATGGATGAGTTTGTAGTTCACCAGTGATCTTCCAAGAAGTGATCGCTGGTGATCATGACGCGTATGGGTGTTTCCCAATACTAGGTTGCGGCTGGAAGGGCATCCGCTGTGTAAAACATATGCTGGAATAGTTGGCGGTTCATTCTGCTGTGTAGGGACTAAGCTGAAGGAAAATGAATAAATGAATAAACAGAGTATTCAGCAAAATCTATAACTGGAGGATGGCATGACTGAAGCTGTGTGTTTTCTTTTGTGTCATGATGAGAGCAGAAATGCAATGTATATTTCTAAATGATGTCAGTAAAAAATAGTAAAAAGAGATGAAATCATCTTCCAGAACTTGTACTATATTGCAATTTATAGTCGATATATAATATATAGCTATATATGCATCACATCTTTTTCCCCCCTGTAATTGTTGGTCCATCCTTAACAAAACGAGTTCTTATTTAGGAAATAATATAAAACAATGTAGTATACAATAATATAATGCAATACAACTATAAGTGCATTTTTAGACACATAACTTCATATTAATTCCAATTTAATAAAAATGTAATTTCAATTACCTTTACTTGCACCAGTGCTTTTATATGTTATGTGCTTTAAATAAATTTGGCATTATTTCAAAGGGCATTTAAAAAAAATGTGTTAAGAAACAATCTCTACACCTAAGTGGCTTTTTATTTCATTAAGATATCTTCAAGTACATTTTTTGGTGAAATGTTTTATATTTAGTTGATATTTTTTGATGCAAAAGGCACTGACGCACAAAAATGCCAGACATAAATCTTAATTTTGTTCTTTCATAAAATCTGTCATCCCTTAAACTCATAACAAAAAAAAAACTCATAATTTTCTATTTTTTAAGGAGCACAAAGGAATATTGATAATATATATTAGGGGTGTCAAAATTAATTGTTTCTTCGGTGCACCGCGATGCAGATGGGTATCGTTCAGTAATATATCCTAACCGGTTATTACATACTGACGTCATTTATCTCATATGCGCTATGTCACGGTAGCTTACTATGGCGAGGGAGGCGAGCGCGAGTAAATAAAACATTCCAACTACTTAAAAATGCAGAAACTCTGCACAATTCACTCCGTGAGTGTTTGCTGGACAGTCTTTCACTGACACTAAAGTTACAGCAGGAGCCCCTATTTCACTGCGATTGAGAAAATAAAAGTAAACTAAATTTCTGTATCTCTCTCACTCTTACACACTCTCTCTCTCTCTCACACACTCTCTCTCTCTCACTGTGGACGTTTGACCTGCTGTCATGAGGTACCTTTTCCTCTCTTCTCGACTGTTACAGCCATACTTGTGGATCCAGACACAAGTTTTCTCCTCCACGTCTGTCATGGATCAGCTGTGATCGCCGCTGCCGTTTATCAGTGTCAGTCATCGGTAAACAGTGGCAGAGCGTTAGAGCCAATTGCAGCCCTTTCTGTTGAGCGCGTGACCAATCATAGGGGTGTAAGAACTCGCTCGACAACGCTCAAAAAAGCGAGCTTGCTCATGTTGTTCTGTGCATGTACTTGAGTTTTTAAAGGTACAGTTCATATATCTGACTGCTTGTATTAAAGGACAAAATTGTATTATGAATGATATATAAATATATATTTATACATTTTAATACAAGAATTGTTGTGCTGTGAAGTAAAATATAAAATTGTGTATGGAAATCATCATCAACGCACCGTGATGCACCGAGATGTCGAATTGAACCGAATCGAGTCCACACCTCTAATATATATATTGATAATTAGTGCGAAACAACGATAAATGATTCACACTATATGTTGATATCATGGTTTTATTTTTAAACCAATGACTTTTGATATCAATGGTGGTCTGTTTAGCATAGAAACAGATTGTATTGCTTTATTTTCTGCTACTATTAGGAGCTTGAAACGGCTCTGTATTGCCCTCAGAACAGGTTGGGCTGTTATTAATCATATGCTCTCTGTTCTAGCGATGGAAAACTTAAGGAGGGCGATCAGATACTGGCAATTAATGGTCATCCGCTGGATCAGAGCGTCAGTCACCAGCAGGCCATCGCTCTCCTCCAGCAGGCATCAGAGCAGGTCAGCCTGAGCGTGGCCCGTGGGCCCATACCACAACTCTCCAGCCCCGTGGTGTCCAGAACACCCAGCGCTGCCAGCACACTGTCTGCACACTCCAGCGCGGTGAGACTGAACACACACACACACACACACACACACACACACACACACACACACACACACACACACTTGTAACGTGGTTTAGAGGGATTCTCCACAGGCGTAATGTATTATATACTGTCAAATACGCTATTATTAAATTATTATTAAATTTAAATGTAGCATTATTGGGCCCTACCCCTAAACCCAACCCTCTTAGAAAACCTGTGGCAAATTTTGAGTGCCTAAAGACCTCATTAAGCATGATTTGTAAGAGTTTTAAATTACACCACCTTAACAGAGTACAACTAAGTCATACTCATGTTATTACACAACTTTGTGTCCCTGTAAATCACATACACCTGCACACACACACACGCACACACACAGGCTTTTGTATTTCAGGAGTTTGTTTTAGTGATGTTTTCAACACAGGCTCATTGGAAATATGTGCCCAGGGCTACATTTTTTTTAAACATGTCTGCCTACAGTTTCTGTTAAAACGAACGATACGGGGCAGTATGACGGCAACAACTATTGTTCCTTTTTACATGTTATCGACGTATAATAGAGGGTTGTTTTTGCACAGCACCTAATACATACTTCATAAGCTACTTAAATGCATTTGTGATCTGTAATCGAACTTATGGACTGCTTTTCCGGAGTGGTCAGTGTGCTCAGTAGCTCACCTTGTACTGTGTTGTACTTAGGACACAGAGCAGACAGGCTTCGAGTCCAGCTAAAAATCATAGTAAAACCTTGTGCTTTTCTCTTCTTGTTTGCTTTTGAAAACAATATCTGTTGGGTTTAGGGAAGGGTGTGGGTTAGTCGATTGTGAGGTCATATGTTATACAATTATGCACAAGATATGTATGAGATAAGACAATGTATGAGGAAATATAGCCCAGTAATGTATTTGAGATTTGCAAGAATGTAGACAGCGCCCTCTGGTGGAACACAAGCTGCAAGGAAACGTTGCCGGAGCAATGGATTTTGCAGTTGGCAAAATTGCAGCCACTTGGCATGCATTTCTAATGAGCCTGGGTTGGATGTTTCACAAGCATACCTGCCAACACTCCTGTTTTTCCTGGGAGTCTCATTTTCTCTTCATCTATTTCAGACCTATCTCCCGTCACCCTCCCTTATTGTTATTTCTCCCAGAAAACTCCTGTAATTTCATCCCACCCCCAGTCCTCAGCTTTTTGGTACAGTCTGTAACACCCAACTTTGGTATAGTATCCGATCGCATCGGCCGCCTAAAACCCGGTCCACAGCACAGTTACTAACACCACAGTAAAGTTACTAACCTGGTTCTCCAGTGTGTTATTCAGACAAACACACACCAACACCCACCCCCTCCCCTCCTGGGTCTCCAGGAATTTCAGAGACAAATGTTGGCAGGTATGTTCACAAGGTAAGTAAACTTTCCAGGTCGAAGTCAATTATACTTTACAGGGAAGTTTAAAGGTGCTATAAAGTGCATTGATTCAATAGGTTAAATTGTTCTTTGATGTCTACATAGTAGTCAGTAGTATAGTACAAACTTTTCAGCCCACAAACCCCAAAATAACAATGCCAGTGAATCACAACTCAGACTATCTTCGAAGTTGGTTATAAATATACAACCATTGGTTCACACACACGCACAGACGCACACACACACACAAACACACGCACACACACACACACGCGCACACACACACACACCAATAGGCCTATATAAACATGAGCATATTGACAACAGCAAAACTAAAAAATAGTTAAAATATATATATATATAATTTTTTATAGTAATTTATTCATTTGATTAATATCAACATTAACCTCACCTAATCCATTCTTGGTTTCATTTTGGACACCGCCATCCTCCATGTTCAGTCGTGACCTGTATTTGTTTTTTTAATGTACGTGAATGACGAAAAGGTGTTGGAAAGGTTAACATGATGCCATAAATTGATCTGCTGCAGCTGATGCTATTGCTGTGTTGTTAATCTAGCGGAATCACCCCAGGGGTTGCAATCCAATGGGGGAAAAAAGGAAAGCTTGATGGCTTTTTATCTGCATGGTTGGAGCCATTTGTGATATTTATATAATTTGATACTTTATTTGTTGTATGATTATTGAGTAATTAAGATTAATAATATTATGCTGTATTATTCTGTGTCATGGATCGAGTGGTTTGGGGATATGGATTAGCTCCACCTACATTTCACGTCAGTTCACCTCCTTACGTAAGTGCACACAGGTGATGGGTGATCAGCTGGCAGGAGTAGCAGAGAAACCGTGACCGTGTTTTGTTTGTGGCATTTTAAAGACAAATAAATTAATTTTCAGATATAAATGCTTGGACGCGTCGAAAAACATCACTGCTCTGGTCAAAACGGCTCCATATTGACCAAATGATGTCGGAGACCATTATATGCATGTTGTTTTTTAATGTAACTATTACCTACTATTTTTATCTTGTACCAATATGTGTATACTGTAGCAAAATGTGACAATAATAGTTTAATAAAATGTTAGATCTTATAGTTTAATCAAATTTATTAGATTTTTGGAAATTACCCAAACTGTGGGTATCACTAAATAATGATCATAAATAGCTCTTTTCTCAGTTCCAATGAGCCTTTGCTGGCACTATAACTATATTACTACAGGCGTATTACTATAAATAAAGTTTCACCTAAGCATTTGTTTCTGAATATTGTGCATTTTCCCTCTTAGTTTGGATCATTTAGAAATCCACGAACATGTATATGAAGTTCAGATCTGCAAAACTGGTCTGACTTTACTTGAATGTGTTGGTCTGAGCATGATTGAAAATATACTCTACAGAGGGATTCCCGCCCAACGGACCAACACACCAGACTGCATTATAAATCGAAACGTGAAAAGCCTCGCATAAAAAGTTTAAATATAAAAAGAAATATAAAATGGGGAAGGAGACGCCACTTAAATGACAGAAAATGTGTTGAAAGGTTGTATAAGTTCTGTTTCATGTCTCCGGGTCTCCAAGGGATGGCTAAGCCTGTGAATATTCCTGCTGCGCATAGTGGGAAGTGAGACATACTAGAAATGTGACAGACCCTTTTTTTTTTTTTTTTTTTAAAGAATAGGACCCCCTCCTGTTTTCCTTTTGGGTCTTCAAATTATTCAGCCGAGCTTCAGGTTATTTTCAACTAGTTAAAGTTCTCAAAGTAGTTCATGGTGAAAAACAATAAAAGTTGGTATATAACACTTGTCAGTAGGGGCTTTTACATTGTTTAGTTATAGGAACTCAGATATAGGAATGAAGTGACATATGCCAGCAAACAGCAACATCAAGACCAGCTTTCAATATAATAAAATAAAAACAGAGGATGCCATGATTGTAGCAATAAGGCTGTTCGATATTGGAAGATTCTGATATTGTGATACTTTATTTTTCTGAGATAAATATTGTAATATGAATACAGCTTCACAAGATGGTTTGAATAGCACTATTTGGTGGTTTTCTGAGGAGTCTGACAGTATTCAGGTACAGAAATTGCATAATCACAATGCAAAAATGCTTTTCTTTCAATTCATTCATTCATTCATTCATTCATTCATTCATTTTCTTTTCGGCTTAGTCCCTTTATTAATCTGGGGTCGCCACAGCGGAATGAACTGCCAACTTATCCAGCATATGTTTTACACAGTGGATGCCCTTCCAGCTGCAACCCAGTACTGGGAAACATCCATACACACACATTCACACACACACTCATACACTACGGCCAATTTAGTTCATCAATTCCCCTATAGCGCATGTGTTTGGACTGTGAGAGAAATCGGAGCACCCGGAGGAAACCCACGCCAACACGGGGAGAACATGCAAGCTCCACACAGAAATGCCAACTGACCCAGCCGGGACTCGAACCAGCAACCTTCTTGCTGTGAGGCGACAGTGCTAACCACTGAGCTACGCGTCTCCCAATTCAATTCATTCATTCATTCATTTTCTTTTCGGCTTAGTCCCTTTATTAATCAGGGGTCGCCACAGCCGAATGAACCGCCAACTTATCCAGCATATGTTTTACGCAGTGGATGTCCTTCCAGCTGCAACCCATCACTGGGAAACACCCATACACACTCATTCACACAAATACACTAAGGACAATTTAGCTTACCCAATTCCCCTATAGCGCATGTCTGTGGACTTGTGGGGGAAACTGAAGCACCTGGAGAAAACCCACGCGAACACGGGGAGAACATGCAAACTTCACACAGAAATGCCAACTGACCCAGCCGAGGCTCGAACCAGTGACCTTCTTGCTGTGAGGCGACAGCGCTACCCACTGCGCCACCGTGCAGCCCTTCAATTCAATTCAATATATAAAAATTGGTGGATATTATGGATGCATTTATTGAGTAAAATTGCTGCTTTTTACCATCATTCAATGTGTTTTTGGTTCAAAACCAAGCGCTGCCACCTCTTAGAGAAAGGTTTCTACAGAAAGCCAGCAGTGTTTAAGTTGATCATCGTGTTTTGTTCAGTTTACTTCTGTTTAGAGTCAGTTTCAGAGGACTAAATCCTTTCTTTACAACATTGTCTTGCCTGTCTCCAAGCAGTGCCCACAGTTCCCTTTTTCTTATTTAAGTTTGGACAGACAGATGTTGTCTGAGGCTTCACATGACAGAAACGGGCCAGGGAGATCAAGTGTGCTTGTTGACTCTCAGGAAATCAGACTGAATTCCTGTGGGATTTCTGTGAAAATGCAGAGGTGATCACAGCTGACATGTCTCTTTAAGGTTGCTGGGTTGTTTTTAGCATGCAATCTTAACCCAAAAAGTTGTCTTTACTAGACCATTGCATGGAAACACTTTGCCTTAAACCACTCAGGATTTTAAAACTAAACAGCCCTAGTTAAATTAATGTATAACTTAAGGTTCTATGTGGTTCAGAGTTAGTTCCACTAAAAATGCTGGGTTGCTGTAACCCAATCTTGGGTCAAGTATTGACCTTTTTCTTGATGTACGGCCAGGCGCATTGGGTGCTGATCTTTTTTGGCTCGACACTTCTGCTCTCATTCACTTCCATTGATTTTTAGACGTTAAAAACAGCTCGTTCTGCTGCTTGATGTTGCAAGCTGACATTTTTTGTTATATTATTCTGCTTTGTCTGTATAGTCATGAACACACTTGTTTGTGGAGCAAGTACTTTGATTGTTTTCTGCTGTTTGTTATTCCTAGTCATTTCTCCTATAGGAAACTGAATCGGAAGTTCTGAATCAATCGCAAAAACGAGCACATTTCGACATAGAATAAGGTCAATAGACAATATGGATAATTATTCTTATTAGTTCTAAAACAATCGCAATTGCACTTTTTAACTGAACGCCTGGGTTTGTCCATATTTGACCCAAAATTGGGTTACAGCAGCCCAGCATTTTTTAGAGTGTAGGGGTGTTTATTTTAGGCTTGTGAAAAAACTATGCATGCTTTTATTGGTTTCCATGCGTTTTCCTAGTAACTAGTGTAGTAAAACTATTTGAAATTCTGGAATCCGAGGGTTCAAAAAATCCAAATACTGAAAAATCACCTTAAAGTTGTCCAAATTAAGTTCTTAGCCATGTATATTTCTAATTAAATATTTAGTTTTGGCATATACAGTGGCAAATTTACAAAATATCTTAATGAAACATTTTTACATAATATTCTAGTGATTTTTGGCATAAAATCAATCATTTTGACCCATACAATGTATTTTTGGCTATTGCAACAATGCAACATAAGACTGTTTTGGGTTACAGCAACCCTGCATTTTTTAGAGTGTAGGGGTGTTTGTTTTCACATTGTATAATGAACTATGAGTGGTTTAATAGGTTTCCATGCTGTTTTCTAGTAACTATTATAGTAAAACTATTTGAAATTCTGGAATCTGAGGGTTAAATCATCTAAATACTGTGAAAATCACCCTAAAGCTTGTACATTACTAATTAAAAATTAAGGTTTTACATATATACAGTTAGAAATGTACAAAATATCCCAATGAAACATTATCTTTACATAATATTCTAGTGATTTTTAGTAAAATATATATATATTTTCAACCCTTACAGTGTATTTTTGGCTGTTGCCACAATGCAACATAAGACCACTTAAGAATTTCACTTGCTCTGAAAAGTTTTAGTAAGAATTCCACACTAGCTTGACCTTATTCTTGAGCTTATTTGACCTACGCTTGACCTTATTCTGCGATTGTCTTAGAACTTTCTATTCAGTTTCCTATGGGAGAAATGACTAGGAATAATAAATGGCAGAAAACGGTCAAACTACTTGCTCTACAAACAAGTGTGTTCATGACTATACATAAAAAGTAGAATAATGTAATATGAAACTATCAGTTTGCAACATCAAGCAGCAGAACGAGCTGTTTTTAACATCTAAAAAATCAATGGAGGTGAATGAGAGCAGAAGTCTCGAGCCAAAAAAGTTCCGATGGCTGCATGAAGAATTAGGCCAATACTTTTCTATGGGACAAATATTGCAGTTCAGATTACACTGAGCAGCATCATTAACGAGGATGAGGATCTCTTCTTTCAAAACACTGTCTGTCATGCTGAGAGGTCTGCGGTGCCTACGTGACACTTGATAGTGCTCAATCATGGTGTGTTATTCTATCAGGAGCGTAACTCTGTCATAAGCCACTGCTATAGGAGACTCCTTCAGCAGCAAACATGTGGTCTTCTGCTTGGATGTGGGTGAGTTGTGATACTATTGATATTTATTGGTCATCCACAAGCTTAATCAATCAGAGTTACGGGTAGTTATGAATGCATCAGTATAGAAAGTCTTTGGTCACTTCAATGGCATGCATTATTTGTGAGACATTTCAGGACATGTGGTGTTTTATTGGTAGCTGCATCGCCTCTCTTTTGTTGTTTATTGTATTTTGATCTCTGTGATGTGCATATGTGTATATTTGTAACCCACATGTTTCAGAAACAAATTAAACCAATATGAATACATGGATACACTAGTGAATGTCATATTAGCCACTATTCCCCATATAGAAATCTGATATAAATGTCAATTAAATATATGACAAACAAGTTCATGTTTGGATTTCACATATACAGTTGATGGCTTGTAGTTAGCCCTCCTGTGAAAATTTTTGCATGTTCTCCCCGTGTTGGCGTGGGTTTCCTCCGGGTGCTCCGGTTTCCCCCACAGTCCAAACATATGCGCTATAGGTGAAATGAATGAACTAAATTGGCCGTAGTGTAGTGTGTGTGTGTGTGTGTGTGTGTGTGTGTGTGTGTGTGTGTGTGTGTGTGTGTGTGTGTGTGTGTGTGTGTGTGTGTGTGTGTATGGATGTTTCTCAGTACTGGGTTGCAGCTGGGGGTGGGCCGCGGACGCCGCCCTCACTATTCTGCCCTAGTTTGCCTGTATAGACGTGCCGGCCCTGGACCCCTAATAAATAAGGGACTAAGCCGAAGGAGAATGAATGAATGAATGTTTAACAGAGTGGTTTAAAATTTTTTTTACATTTTAATTATTTTTCAAACATTGCCATTACAAATATGTACATATCTGTTCAAATACATTATAATTCATATATGACTATATGTCAGATTTCCCTATGGCTCCGGTGTGTCATTTGCTGTCTGTATTTAGCTATTTTTTTATTATTGTGTTTTTTAGACCCACTGGACTCATGTGGAGACGATTGAGCTGGTCAATGATGGAACCGGATTGGGTTTTGGAATTGTTGGTGGTAAAACCACTGGAGTTATTGTTAAAACCATCTTACCTGGAGGCATTGCTGATCAGGTAAAGGCGTTTAGTGTTTACCTGATGTCTAGGTCAGAAATGACCGGTTTTACCTTTTCATGCACTATATCTCTGCCTAGTAATATGCATCTCTTTTTGACCAATTTGTCTTTCCGCAACCTTAATCCCTAAGTATCCACCTTATTTTGCAATGTGTAAAATGTAATTATTTATATAGGCTGAAATGAACACAAATACAGAGCAACATTTGCAGTTTTTCCAACATTTGCATTTAAAGATAATTGTCTTTGTTACATGCTTATAAGTGTTTCTTTAACAATATGTGATGGGACGTTAAACCGAGGTCCTGACTCTCTGTGGTCGTTAAAAATCCCATGTCCTTCGAAAAAGACTAGGGGTTTAACCCCGGCATCCCGGCCAAATTTGCCCACTGGCCTCCGTCCATCATGGCCTCCTAACCAAACCCCATATCATCATTGGCTGCATCACTCCTCTCCACCGATCAGCTGGTGTGTGGTGTGCGGTCTGGCGCAATATGGCTGCCATCCAGGTGGATGCTGCACACTGGTGGTGGATGAGGAGATCCCCCCCCCCCCCCCCATTGTGTAAAGCGCTTTGAGTGTCTAGAAAGGCGCTATATATATGTTAGGAATTAATTATTATGTTATATATAAATTACTGTCTGTTGCAGAGTTGTTGATATGACCCATACAAATGATCAGTGGACAGCCATGTTTTTGTCAAAATTCCCTATCAATTTAACAATCAATTTTCGGTGTGGTCTTCTGCTGCTGTAGCCCATCCGCCTCAAGGTTGGACGTGTTGTGCGTTCAGAGATGCTCTTCTACAGACCTCGGTTGTAACGAGTGCTTATTTGAGTTACTGTTGCCTTTCTATCAGCTGGAACCAGTCTGGCCATTCTCCTCTGACCTGTTTTCCTACACTAACTTACACATCCCCTCGGGTTCCTATATACAAAGAGCACCCTGCTTTTCTTACTTAGATTTGTTTTGTCTTGTTTCTAGTTCAAATATCTAAAAAAAATGTAATCAATAAGCTTTTCCTTAAAACAAGCAAAATAATCTTGTTTTTCCTTTTGACGTAAATTGATTTTAACCCCATTTTTTCTTGACACACTGAGCCAACAAAGACTTGTTTGTTATTGTTTTATTGGCATTTATTTGTGTCATGTGAATTGACATTAAAGGGCAACTATTATGCAAAAACCACTTTTATAAGGGGTTTAAACACAGTTGTGTAGCAACAGTGTATGAATATAACCAGCTTCTAATGGGAAACATTTATTAATGTTATTATTTATAATCAGACTTGATAAAAACAGTCTGCAAAAACACTTTGATTGACATTCTCCCTTTGTACGTGTCATCAGAGGGGCAAAGCCCCGCCCACTAGTGCCCATCTGTCTCTCATTAGCATAGGACGTTAGTCTTGTTTTTGAATCTGCCACTATGCTGACACACAGGCACTCGTAGCTCCGCCCTCTTCTAAAAAAACACAATCTCATTTGAATTTAAAGCGACAGTCACCAAAACAGCACAATTAGGATCAAAGCCTAAAAGGGTCAGTTTCAGAGAGTTATAAAACATTATCTGTGTGGTATTTTGAAACTTCACACACACACACACACACACACACACACACACACACACACACACAC
>CAIGQV010007532.1:0-12696 GCA_903798115.1 Danio jaintianensis
ATTAATTAATTAATTAATTAATTAATTAATTAATTAATTAATACAATAAGAATAGTAATAGTTTGATATATTATTGCAAATTATTATATGTCATTTATTCCTTTGATAAAAAGCTGTATGTTTCAGCATTATTGTTTGTCATATGATCCTTCAGAGATATTTTTATGTGTAAATAGATGATGTATTGAATTAGGAATGTTCTTATTAGCAAGTTTGAAAACAGTACTTATGTTTAACATTTAGCATTAAAACATTTTCAGTTCTATTCATCAATTTTTGTAGAACCGGACTCAAATTCGAGCACTCTACAGCACAAGTATAACACCGTACAACACCACAAACTAACTGTGTTAGAAAAATTGTTCGTATGGAGATAGATAAGTGAGGCAAACGTATTCAATTACACATCACAGACACCAATAAGTTGTTTTGCGATTTTTATTTGGTGTTGCGCAAAGAACTGCATGAAAAAAATCCTTGATAATAAAATCAGTTAATAATATGCCCCTGTAAATATCATTAGCAGTGTTGGGGGTAACGCATTACAAGTAACGCGCGTTACATAATAATATTATTTTCTAAGTAACGAGTAAAGTAAGGCATTACTTTTAAAAATTAAAGGGCACCTATTTTACCCCTTTTTCCAGATTTAATATAAGTCTTTTGTGTCTCCAGAATGTGTCTGTAAAGTTTCAGCTCAAAACACCCATCAGATTATTTATTATACCTTTCAGAAGTTTATAATTTTTAGCTCTGAGCATCTTGTAGCTGTTTTGGTGGACTGTGCCTTTAATGCTAGTCCTCCCCGCCCACTGTTCCCACGTGCCTGTCAGTGTGCCTCAGTCTCCGCCCTCGGCTGCCTCAGATAACAGACAGACATGAAGGAAGCAGATCTCACGTAACGTTTGTGAGAAATATTACAGTAAGAACTTTCCCAATGATTATTTTATGTATTTGTTGTGGAGTTGCAACGATGAGTCACAAACAATGTCGTTACAAAGTTCGCACGCACACACGCACACACACACACACACACACACACAGCGGACACACACACACAGACAGAGTTTAGCTTTGCACTGTTTATGCACGGCAAATGTGACAGGATACACTTTAATATCCACTGCTGTATGGATATCCGTTATGTTAATGTACAAAATAAAGCTGATTTAACATCCACAACCCGGGATTGAAGCGTCTTCTTTTATAATTGTACTGACACGCGGCTGTGGTGATAAAGTAAAGCTGAAGTAAATCGCTGTAATTGATTAAAAACATGCGCAGTGTTAAACATGTTAAACTTGTAAAACTCACTCTTGATCACATTTGATGATGATTGATGATCACAGAGAGCTGAACAGATCTTTTATTCCCGGTTACTTTGTGCACGTCCTGTCTTGTGGATATGATTATACGCGTTACTACGGAGACATGTTAATACGCAGCTGTCAATCAATTCGGTGAGCAGGGAAACCGCACTCCTACGTCAAGTTGCGGTTGGCCTCAAAATGGGAGGGATTTGGATCCTATTTTAACGTCAGGAAATTAAAAAAAAGAGACTTATTGTCTTTATATCACCCCAATATGAATGTGGACACACTATACCTACACACAGTTCTGTCCAAACAGCTTGAAAAAGATGATTTTGATCATAGGTGCCCTTTAAGTAATAATTTTTGAGTTACTTTTTAAATAATGTAATGCGAGTTACTTTATAGTTTAGTTAATTATCTTTAAAAAAATTGCTGAATTAATATGATCGTAGTCACGTTGAATCCCGCACACAATGAGAGAATGCAGGAACAGACAGAAATGAGGACAGCAGAGCCTTACATTTCTGCGATGCAAATATTCTCATTATTTTGAACACATGGAAGAAAAGGAAAAAAGGATTATCTGAATGGACAGTGATTTTACTTGTTAATGAGACAAAAAGTACAAAATTAGCAATCACATTGCTTACAGTATGTATAGGCTCAGGAAGTTCTCAGAATATAACATTATCCTACAGTAATTTTTTACGTAAATGATTTGGTTTTACAGTGTGTTGTTCATTTCAGAGCTCCTCTATTTAAAAGAAAAAAGAAAAAAACCCTGCAAGTTCTGAAAGAGGTTCAGCCAGGTCAGAAAAGTAATGCAAAAGTAACTCAAAAGTAATGTAACACATTACTTACCATAAAAAGTAACTAAGTAACACAACTAGTTACTTTTTTGGGGACTAACGCAGTATTGTAATGCATTACTTTCTAAAGTAACTTTCCCCAACACTGATCATTAGTGTGAAAAGGAACAAAAGGTGTTAGCGTCATACTGCCCCCTAGTGTTCATTTTACCTACAAACTGCAGTGAAATTAAAGTTTTTGGGGTTTTACAAAAATGTAAGGTGATTCACGTATTTCTATTGAGCCTGTGTTAGATGTTATTCAGTATTAGTTGTGCGTCACACTGAGTACACCTGCAAAAGAGTTCAAAGAAAATGGCCTGAACCAAAACCATGAGATGCATTTGAGTGCATGTTAATACCATGTTGAAACAGTGCCATTCTGTTGGAAGATAAAATGTTCATATTGTTGTTTGATTGCATACTTGCATATCTGTGTGCAGCTTTCACAGTAGAAATTATATATACTATATACTTATATAGACTCTATGAAGTCTCTGTTTGCTCTCCTTCTAATCTCATTGTTGTCATTGTGATTTTTCTTTTGTGCGGTTCAGCTCAACAGTGGATTCTGCTGT
This sequence comes from Danio jaintianensis, assembly GCA_903798115.1. Taxonomy (NCBI): domain Eukaryota; kingdom Metazoa; phylum Chordata; class Actinopteri; order Cypriniformes; family Danionidae; genus Danio; species Danio jaintianensis. Next base: position 2,740 of record CAIGQV010007532.1, read on the forward strand.
CTTGAACTGACAATTATTACCATTGTTTCTCCTTCCCTCCATCTGAGCCTGTCTCTCTTTTCCTCCTGTTGTTCTGCTGTCTTTCCTCCCTCCCAAACATTCCTGCATTCTTTCTTTTTCCTGCCGTAAAGCCCGCTGTCTCCTTCAGCTGGCTTTCCTCAACGTGTGAGGTGTTTTTTCTGGGTGTGTGTGTGTTGTGTGTAGGATGAGGTCGTTTGTTTCCTGGAACTCCATTAAACCTTGTTGTGAGGATGTTACTTTAATGCCGATGCTTGCCTCATCCACACTTGACTAAAGTGCTCCTAATGGGCTTTGTTTTTTTTAGATTTTATCTTTCATGCAATATATAAAGTAGCTGTTTGTGACTGTATAAGGTCTGCAAAGTTTCAAATATGGAAGTGCACATAAATGGAGCTTTTGTCTTTCAAAGCTTTGGATCGAATCTTATTTCCTGGACAAACACTTATTTGTAAGACATTTGCATAATGCCAGTCTGATCATCAAACACTCTAGTGATATCTGAGGCCTGGAAGAGTTTGGATTGTGTTAGGGATGAAATAAATACTGAAATAAAAATTCACGGTCAAAACCAAAACTAATAATATTTGATGAACTCAGTTTCAAAACTGAAGCTGAACATTTTTTATAATTATTATTTAGGTAACACTTTAGTTTAGGTCACAATTCACGGTATTAACAAACCATTAACTAACACTACTAGCTTAATAAACTACTAATTAGCTGCTTACTAATAGTTAGTAGGGTAGAAGTTGAGTTTAGGTTTTGGGTAGGATTAGGGATAAGTTCATACTTTATATCACAGGTCTCAAACTCAATTCCTGGAGGTCCGCAGCTCTGCACAGTTTTGCCTAAACAAACATAACTGATCCAGCTAATCAAGGTGTTAAAGACTACAAAGCTATATCCGAAATCGCATACTTCCATATTATATAGTACGCTAAAAACAGTATGTGAGCTGAGTAGTATGTCCGAATTCATAGAATTTGAAAAATAGTATGCGAGAAGTACCTGGATGACCTACTACTTCCGACGAGATTATGAAGTGCACATCAGATGGACGCCCCCCTTTCCCATGATGCACCACGAGAGAATTCATGAATGGGAGTGAAGCGACACAACTGACATGGGTAGGTCACATGATCATGACAAAATGGCGGATGTAGTATGTCCAAGATCCATTCATACTACTGACATTCATACTGTATAGATTGTACTTTTATAATGACTGAGTAGTATGTTTAAGTTCAAATGCAGTACTTACTGAGTAGTAGGCGATTTCAGACGCAGCCCAAGTGTCTAGTAGTCTAGAAGACCTTGATTAGTTGGATCACCTTGCTTAGTTGGATCACCTGTGTTTGATTAGGGTTGAAACAAAGCTGTGCAGAGCTGTGGACCTCCAGGAATTGAGTTTAAGACCTATGCGTTATATGAACAGTTAATATCTTAATAATAGGCAGGTAATACGGCAGTAGTTAATAGTATGAATTGTGACCTAAACTAAAGTGTTACCATTATTTATTATATTATTAAATCATGACTCTACAACCACTGGGTCACAGCCCAGTAGCGGGTCGTGAAAAAGTTGCTACCAGACCGAAAGAATGCAGAATTACTCTGTATGAGATCCCACTTTATTTTGAGTTTTCAATTTAAGAACCAATATTCATATTTGTGTACATCGTATAACTGACACATTTTGTTTTGCATGATTGCACTAACCAGTTACAAACACAGACGCCACTATTTGGCATCTGATTTGATTTGATTTATTTCAAACAGTAAATCATACACTTAAAACAGTTCTTCAAACAAAACACATTTCATCATGATTAACAAATTATTTACTTATTCATGTACACTTACAATAACAAATGTAATTTGCCAGTTCGAAATGGTGCGGGGTGAAGCACAAGCTTATTAGCTTATCTGTTTGCGTTGCTTAGAAATGTATAGTAAACAGTGTACAGACAGGCATTAAACCTATCTTTATAAGGATTCAGCTACTACAGCATGAGCGTGAAACACATATCTATCTATAGTATGGTGAGTTTTAGTTTTTAATTTGTTGTTGAACACATCCCTCCTCCCTCCCGGTCCGCGACAAAATTATCAATACAAACACTGCTCCGTTCTACGAATAAGGTTGCTGACCCCTATATTATAAATATGACCCCTGTATTACAAAAACATAACTTATGCTTATATCCTGCACTTGCTGCTATTGCACTTCTGGTTAGACCTAAACTGCATTTCGTTGCCTTGTACTTAGACAATAAATCTAATCTAATCTAATCTAATTACATAATATAAAGACATTTTCAAAAATTATACTTAAACGCATAAAAAACACATTTTAGTGACTAAAATTATATTGTGTTGCCATGACACACAATATCGCTATTGCAAGCAGCAGAAACAAATATACTGCATAGAAATGTTCTGTCAGAAATGTCATTATTTGAGCAGATTTAGTGTACACGTGTACATGAGCGGAATATCCACAGAACAGAATATTGAGCTAACTTGATCTTTGACCGCAGTGCAAGGCATGCTAGTCGATGTGCTCTGGTGCTCTTGTTCTTTTGTTGGTGCAGCAACAAACCACCCTCATGCATGGCACAAGCCATTGAAATATATGGGTTTCATAGCACAGTGATTTCCACATCCAGTGTGTGCTTCAGACTGCACAGTGACTATAGCTGGAGGGAGAGAACTTTAGATGTACTTTCAAAGTATGAGGACTCGGGATTAAATTAATATCAGTCATTTTTGTGACCAAAATTGCAAAAAGAAATTGTGAGAGAGAGAATATTTACTCTTATTTAAAATTAATAGAAGTGATGTGATTTATGCAACTCATGTGGCCTAGTTCAAACAGGCTTTGAATGCGCATTTTGATATCTTCTCATAACACAGATCACACACTGGATAAGAAACGAGTATTCACAAATCAACGGGTTACACACCAGATACGCACATTATATTCACAAATACTCTAATGGTTTTGATTTACATTTACATTTAGCAGACGCTTTAGTCAAAAGCGAAAGCAAAAACTGATGAATGTAAGACTTGCAGATGATGTGGTGGGAATAGTCCTAACTCCCAAAAAATTTGGGAAATCTGCTGCAATTTTAAAAAATGTGCTTGATTTTGTATTATATACAGATTTCTTGGAATAACTAGTGACCTTCTTAATGTGAGGCTACCATGCTAACCACTTAGCCACCCTACTGCCCCTGAATAAATGCCAGTATGTAATAAATAAGAACTACAATCTAGTATTTAAAAATAAATACTACTCCGTTTTTACTCCTTTGGCTTGCATTCAGCATGGGTGTCGATGAATCCATTTATCACTGAAGACAGACAGACAGACGTATAGACTAGACACACAGACTGCATACTCCGAGCTCAGACAGACAGATGGATCCCAAAGGGAAAAGTGCATCCAAAACAGCTGCAATCTTACACATAAAAACATGGAGCTCATGGCCAATTAAATGCGGGTTTTCCCTGCCTCATAGCAACCCTGTGCAGTGTGTGGATAAACAGATCTGCACGTCTGCGCCTCATGATTGATAAGAGCTGTGTGTGTGTGTGCTGTTTTATATATGTTTATGTTAGAGGGTGTGCTTTTCTCCAGTCTGCAGTGATACTCGTACAGTGAGATCAGTTGTTAATGACGCTTTATCAGTCTGACTTTGTCCCTTCCTCTCTGTTACAGATGGCATTGCTTGTGAAACAAGGTCAGCGCTTTGTAAACACGTTCACACTTTGAGTTTCGTCTCAAAGCATTGTAGAGTTGCTTCTGTGGGACGTCAAGTGTAACCTCGCTTATTTTGAGGATTGAGAGTAAATTATTAATGCAGTAAAAATGTAATCTATATTGTACACAGAAAGACTAAATTTAGCTGTGTCTTCGGTTGAAATACTGTAGTATAAATGTTTTTAAAACCTATGTAGGAATGCATAAAATTGATGAGAATTGAAAAGAGTTTTTTTTGTTTAAAAAAATGTGAGAAAGGGAGAAAAAAAAGATGTTTAAGTTGTTTAATAATCTATTGTATAAAAGTTTTAAAACCTTTAGCAGGAATGCATAAAATGGATCAGAAGCGAGAATTAAAGATGTTTTTTTTGTTTAAAAAAGTGAAAAGGGAATAATAAAGATGTTTATTTCATTAAAACATTATTTATTTCAAATAAATGCTCTTCGTTTCAACGTTGTATTTAAGAAAATATCATACAAAGACGTTTTAACATTGTTAGAAATAAGAGTACACTACCTGACAAGTCTTGTGGCCTATCCAAGTTTTAAGAACAACAAATAATAACTTGACTTCTAGTTGATCATTTGGTATCAGAAGTGGCTTATATGAAAGGCAAAGACCTCTAGATTATGCTTATTTTACCCAAATAAAATATGATCATGCCTTGATGTTTAATTATTTAATTAGGACAGTAAGGTCTGACTTTGCTTAGACGAAAGTCTTGTCACTCAACAGAAATAATGTACAGTATAAAATAGTCATGGTGCAGTGAAAAAATAATTAATATTGTGTATGACTCCCATGAGCTTGGAGGACTGCATCTATACATCTCTGCAATGACTCTAATAACTTATTAATAAAGTCATCTGGAATGGCAAAGAAAGCGTTCTTGCAGGACTCCCAGAGTTCAACAAGATTCTTTGGATTCGTCTTCAATGCCTTCTTCTTTGTCTTACTCCAGACATGCTCAATAATGTTCATGTCTGGTGACTGGGCTGGCCAATCCTGGAGCACATTTGACCTTTTTTGCTTTGAAGAACTTTGATGTGGAGGCTGAAGTATGAGAAGGAGCGCTATCCTGCTGAAGAATTTGCCCTCTCCTGTGGTTTGTAATGTAGTGGGCAGCACAAATGTCTTGATACCTCGGGCTGTTGATGTTGCCATCCACTCTGCAGATCTCTCGCATGCCACCATACTGAATGTAACATCAAACCATGATTTTTCCTACACCGATGTTCCAATGGGTCGGTTTCCCCCAAAAGTCCAAAGACATGCGCTATAGGTAAATTGGGTAAGCTAATTTGTCCGTAGTGTATGTGTGTAAATGAGTGTGTATGGATGTTTCCCAGTGATGGGTTACAGCTGAAAGGGCATCCGCTGCGTAAAACATATATGCTGGATAAGTTGGCAGTTAATTTCGCTGTGGCGACCCCTGATTAATAAAGGGACTAAGCCAAAAAGAAAATGAATTAATGAATGAATATTGTACAGTGTTATTGTTATTTAATTTGAATGTTACCTTCATGAGTGTCTTTTTAAAATATATTTACAGACCCCAAATCTTTAAACAGTCATGTAACAGTCATTTGTGCAATAAAATATAACTTAATTTGTCATGAAACACTGCATTTTCTTTCACATACATCATTTAGCTCATATAGGATCAAAATTAGTTAGTGTTGTGAATTTTGGCACCACATGCATGTTAAGGGCCGGGATTCAAGAAAGTCGACAGTCAGCTGTTGGGCTTTGTCGGTCCATATGTCAGCATCAATCCAACTAGTTGGTTTGGAGCTTGTTGGCACCAATTCAGCATGTAGAATTGCCATCAATTGTCAGCTGTAGAGAGCGCTTTGACTGGATATTCAGCAACAAATCAGAGCACGAGTGTGACGTAGTAAAGTGACGTAGCAAGTAAACAATTCCGCTCAAGAAGGTACACAAAGAGGCCATTGCCACATTTCTTAAATATTTTCAAACAATATGGATTATTAGGTAATCATGACAATTACTGTGATGATGGTACTAAACGCTGCTTTGCTTACACTTTGCATTGTCGGAAGTTCCAGTCTACTGTTGTGAATAAGAAAACAAATACCTCCTCCCCCCGGGTACGGAAAGACACGTCCTCCCAGACGTGCTCTCTCATATGAGTCAGCTGTCGTGCGTTTGGTGTGTTCATGGGCAGCTTTTTGTTCAGATTTACTGTAGATTCAGATTTAGTTCAGATGTACTATAATAGTCCCACTTTCATACACTAAAAAAAAGTTCCACACTGATGACATGTTATCATGTTATCATGTGGCTGTGAATGTGAGTTCCTCTATGATGCCATTGCCTTCATCACTGCTAATAGAATGAATTCCATCTGGAATCAGCCAGTCAAACTGATCACACAGAAAACCATCCACTTCTGTTCCCTTTCTAGTCGATCAGAGCATCTATATCCACATCTAGAGCTAATACTGTCTATATGTTTTGAGCAGATGCAACCTCAGAGACTTGTCTGTAAATATCTGTCCTTATTCATCAACTGTGTGTCTCAGGCATCTTGAGGCCGACTCTTCTTTACACATCTTGTAAAAGCACACAGGTGTGTGTGAACAAGAGTGTGAGTCTTTCATCTGTTTTTAACACAGAACGTGTAACAGCTTTCACTCACACATGAAACACAAACAAACAATCATCACATCCTTTAAAGCAGAAGTTCCTCTGATGTGACTTCACTGATGATTAAGTAAAAGTTACACCACCATCGCTTACTCATCCTAGTTCTGTTTCAAACCTGCACTAAATGTAACGGTGGCCAGCTAGTGAAATGCAGGTAAACAATATAAAATAAATAATATATTTTAAAATTCTATATTTATGTAAATAATTAAAAATAGCGCATTTAATCATGTATATCTATTCTGACAGTGCTTTTTTTATATTTATAATGGTATGTTGTTTGCTCTATTACTCTGTGTACTACCCACTTTACATATGGGTCAAAAAGTTGAGAGTTTTAAATAAGTTTTAACCATTTTTTAACCAGGTTTTCTTATTGAATCTATTATCAAATTTAAGATAGTTTTGTGATTCAAAGCTGTTCAGTGTCACATAAACCTTCAGAATCATTATGATATAATATTTGCTGTTTAATTATGATCATTTATGATTGATACTCTATAATTATTTATTATTCTTATAGTTATCAATGTTGAATTTCTTTTCCTGCTTCATAGTTTTGTGGAAACTGGAACAATTTAGATTTTTAGGATTCTTTAAAGAAAAGAAAGTTCAAAATTATCATATTTATTTATTTTTAAATTATACATGTCTTAAATTTCACTCTTGAGTGATTTAATGTCTTCTGGATAAATAAAAGTATATACATTTTTTAACATGCTTATTTAAGGCTATCGAAATGAATGTACAATGTGCTTTTACTGACATAATCAAAGGCAAGTTTTACAACAAATGTGCGATGGGTTATAGAAATTATAGTAATCCTTAAAAATAAGTACATAAATCAATAGATAGATGGAGGTAAGGAAAAAAGAAGAAAAAAAGGAAACAGCATACCATCTATAAGTACTAATATTGGTGACTAAATAGTCACAAAGTCTCTGGAAAGGCACATAAAACAAAATAATATATATTTTTCACATCACAGCACAATCCTATAATATAGACATGTCATTTGAACAAAACAAAAGGGGAAAAAAAACTATAACAACAAAAATAACAAACAAACAACCAAAGACCATTACCTGTTAGCTTCCGACATCCCTCCTCCAAAAAAAACTAATTGACACACAAAACCATTTCTCTCACCTGTAAAGGCAGGTGATCTATTAAAGGAGACCATATATTTTGAAAACTCTGTATGTTATCATTAAGCACAGCTGCAAGCCTCTCATGGGGCAAAACTGCAAAAATCTCTCTGTACCATTGTGTCACAGAGGGGGGGAGTGTTTTTATCCATTTAATAAGGATGCATTTTCTTGCCACAAGTAGCAGTTTATCTATCAATTTATAACCTTTTGTGTCAAGGGTCAGTGACATTGCTTGTGTTTTAGAATGGAGTCCCGAAAGAAAAAGGTCGGGATCTTTTTTTTTATTTGATCTTAAAAAGTTCCAGAATCTTGAAATGAGTTTACACTTCCAGAAGCAATGAAAGTATGTCCCTAGCTTTGTATGACACTTAACACAAAGATCTGTTATAGAAGGATCCATTTTATTCAATAAAACTGGTGTTATATGCAGGTATACATACATTTTTTAATTGAATTATTTTCCACAAAAAATGTGAAGCGGCACAATAGTTTTCAACACTACTAATAATAATAAGCAATGTTTCTTAAGCAGCTAATCATCATATTATAATAATTTCTGAAGGATCATGTGATGCTGAAAACTGTTAAATCTTAGAAATACATGCACGTTTAAACTTCATTCGATGAGAAAACTTTATTTTAAGTTGTAATAAATATTTCTCATTTCTACAGCAGAATAAGCTTCTTTTACAAACATTAAAAAATCCTACTGATCTTGAACTGCTAGAGTATATGACGTAGTTTCTGTCCATAACATAAAAAGTTAATGGTATCCACATCACACTTTTCCTCAGTAACTCTAAAGCATGCATTTTAATCTTGATACCATTAACTGCTTTTACTGTCTGACTCCTGAAGTGTTTGTTCCTTTGCTTTCAGCTGTGCTGTTTGCAAGTTTAAGGCAGGCTCAGGCTTGTGTGGACAAATAAAAAGACCTAATGTTGGAGCTTTTAACACTTTCCCTTTGAAAGCGGGAGAGTCAATTAAAGCAGAGCAGAAGAGGTGATGATTTAGGAGCCTCATTAGATTTTGCGGTCGCTCATTCGCACATGAAAACAGTCATTTACAGACCACTGTGCAGATGATTGGTGACATGTGTATCTCATGTGTTGTTCTGCTTTGTTATAAAATATATTTAAAAATCCCCTTAAATGCCCTTAACTGTGATTGGTAGGTTTAGTAAGTTCTGTCTGTTTCTGTCATTGCAAGTGATGATGCCAAATGCATGTTTAAACAGTGTCAAAGACTATAGAATGAACAAGACTTGTCACTAATATAGTTTTGATTGGGGAAAAATGTAATGGTGGTTATGGACGCTCTAGTGAAGGAAGCCCCACCTTCTAGTAAAAGAGCCAATCATTGATCACTAAAGAATGATTGTTCTTCAGGGGGGAAGGGCTCAGTCCAGTAAAAATGCGTGTTTTTATGACAGTTTCTGCAGCTTCATTGTTATGAAGCCTCTGGGGGCAGCAAACACGCTGGAATTTCAGTCAATTCTTGCCTCACATGGGGCGGCACAGTGGCTCAGTAGTTAGTAGTGGTGCCTTAGTGGTCGCCTCACAGCAAGAAGGTTGCTGGTTTGAGTCCCGGCTGGGCCAGTTGGCATTTCTGTGTGGAGTTTTCATGTTCTCCCCGTGTTGGTGTGGGTTTCCCCTGGGTACTTCGGTTTCCCCAACAACCCAAAGTCATGCGATATAAGTGAATTGAATAAACTAAATTGGCCGTAGTGTATGAGTGTTTGTGTGAATGTGTGTGTATGGGTGTTTTCTAGTACTGGGTTGCAACTGGAAGGGCATTCACTGCGTAAATCGTGTGCCGGAATAGTTGGTGGTTCATTCCGCTGTGGCGACCACTGAAATAGAGATTAAGCCAAAGGAAATGAATAAATGACTTGCCTCACAGACTTGGGAAATATATCTACATGAAGTTCAAAATCTCTACTTTTAAACAAAACCAAACTACACCTGAACACAAATGTTCTCTGGTTTTGTAATCCGTATGAAACAAATGTCTTTCTAATCTGAATTCCCACCTCCGCCATTGAAACACAAATCACATGACGGCAATCATTTGAATGGCAACAAACTTGTAAACAAAGAAGTTACTGTCATTTTGGAGAAGATTTGGCCTTAAGAATAATTTGTGACTTCAGAAGTTCAGCGTGAATGGACACAACATTATTCAGAGAATGATACTGTGTAATATGCAAGTTAATGATTCTTACGGTGGTTTCATAGTTTGATTGAAAGTATAACAACTGATCTTGTACTCCAGAAACAGCCATGAAAAAAAAAAAAAAAAAAAGATGGCGCCGACGAAGATGGCCGCCTCCGTGTTGAGCTCTG
>CAIGQV010007555.1:0-13633 GCA_903798115.1 Danio jaintianensis
TGAATGTGCCGTGCAATCCAAGTGTAGAAGTGCCCCAGTGATATGCCAATTACCTTTCAGCTTCCTCGGTTCAGTCTGTCGTTTCTGTCTAGAGAGAGAGAGCGAGAGAGAGAGAGATTGCTGGCCATTGAGAGAGGTCGACACAAAAAGACATGGCAGGCTATAGAGGAGCGAGTCTGTAGAGTGTAAATCAGGAGCAGTGGAGACTGAAGAACACTTCCTGCTCCACTGTGATAAATATACAGCATTACGAGACTCACTGTACAGACAAATAATGCTGAATATTCCTCACTTCCAGTCATGGAAAAATTAAGAATTTTACTAGGTGTAGGACCCACTGTGTATCTAGCAGCCCATTATATATATAAATGCCACAAACTAAGAGATAAAGAGTGAACACGTCTGTATTATGTTTTATATAAATATATATGTATGTATTTTTATTGTTTTATATATAGACTGTATATATTCCTTTTGTATTATGACATACAGTGCATAATACAGGCTCGAGGATCTTATGAGCTCAGGGCTCTCTCCTGGGACAGCATGCCAAACAAGCTTTATAATCAATCATCAGCTAAGTGTGAACTCTTGAAATCTAATAGTAGAGGAGATGCCATTCTTTGTCATAAAAATCTTTCCTTTAAATTTGAAAAATCAGTAACAGATAATGAAGTTCGCTACGTACTTCTTTCAGGTTTTCTACATGGGGAACATGTGTTGATGGGTTGCATTTATGCTCCTACAATATATGAACCTCAATTTTTTTTCTAATTACTGGCTGACATTTCTTCTTTTTCATGCTCTCTAGAACTCTTGGGACTGTATTTTAACTGCATTGTTGACCCATCTATAGATCGAGGTGTTAGACTAAAGAAAAGTCTTAGGCTTTTAAAATTTTGCAAGGATCTGGAATTGTTTGAGGCTTGGAGGTTATCGCATATGAAGGAGAAAGATTATACTTTCTACACTCAGCCCCCTCAATCTTTCTCACGTATTGATCTATTCTTAATATCACAGGGGTTATTGGACTGTCATCGGGATTAGAACTTTGTCTGACCACTCTCCTATTGCAATGACTGTTTGTCCACCTTATAGAGATCCATATAGTAGACAGTGGTGGCTTAATCCTTCATTACTGAGCTGTCCTAAATTTACGCAATTTCTCAAACAACAGTGGAAAACCTTTATAGAAATTAACAAAACTCCTGCAATCAATTTGTCAGTTTTATAGGAGTCAGCGAAAGCTTACTTAAGAGGTGTAATTATATCCTATACCTCAGCCAAAAAGAAAGTAGCAATGCAAAATATAGCGGAACTTGAAAGGAAAATTCAGATTCTGGAGAGAGATTTAAAATTGTCACCTTCCAGAGGGGTGTCCCAACAACTTAATGCAGCCCGCTCTGCTCTAGATCAACTATTAACTAAGAGGGTTGAAACATCTCTTTTTCTTTGCTAGCCACAGACTCTATGAGTCAGGGAATAAACCTGGTTGTCTTCTTGCTCGTCTGGCTAGAGGAAGGACAGAGACTAATGTAATCTCATCCTTAAAAGACACCTCTAGGACTCATAGATTTGAAAACAAATGCATAAATAAAATTATGAAAGAATATTATCAAAATCTTTACTCATCAGAATGTCACTCAACAGAGCAAAGGATGAAAAATTTTCTTAATGTCATTAGACTCCCATCTCCGCTCCCAAGCAGACATTTGTAGGCCAGTTACAGAAGAGGAAATTCTTTATTCTATAAATTCTCTAAGGGGAGGGAAGGCCCCTGGGCCAGATGGTTTCTGCCCAGAATTCCATAAAAAGTTAGAAAAGAAATAGTAGGAACACTTACTGAAATGTTTGCAGATTCATTGAAAATTGGTCATCTCTCACCCACTTTAAATTTAGCAAATATTTCTTTAATTCTTAAAGAAAAAATAATAAAAATCACCTGATGAATGTAGTTCCTATAGACATATCAGCTTAATTGGGGTGGATGCCAAGATACTCTCTAAGCTGCTGGCCAGGAGACTCGAGGTGGTTCTTCCCCACCTTTTTAACCCAGACCAGACAGGCTTTATACAGAAGTGTTTCTCTATCACGAATATAAGGAGACTTATGAATGATATACAGTACACCAATCAATCGAACCATGATGCAATCTCTGTATCTTTAGATGCAGAGAAAGCTTTGGATAAGGTTGAGTGGGGTTACCTGTTTGAGACTCTGCATAGATTTGGTATAGAGGGTGAATCTCTAAAATTGATTCCAACAATCTATCACTCTCCTATGTCTTGCATTATTACTAATGGTCTATGGTCAGATCCTTTTCCAGAAGCAGAAACCCCTCTTTGTGTTATGCTTTTGCTCGTCGATAATGTGAAGTATTCCTTTTGGCTCGCTGCTGTTCAAAAACAGTGGCGCCGCTAAACTGGGACTTGGAGTGTCTGTAGCCCAATCAGAATATTGAATGTTTACTTTGCCCCTTTTATAAAAACGACAGTAATATTATGGAGCAATGAAATATTGGTGCTGGCCTTCATCAGACTATATATAAAAAAAAAAATATGAAATAAGGATGCTAGCCTTCTGTAACTCAGAAGACCACAATTTCTTGGATATTAGAAGCATGGATTTTATATCAGGGATTTATGGTCAGCTAAAGTTCTAAAGAAACTTTTTAAGGTAAAACCCTATTTAAAGTATTTGTTATAAAGCACTAATTTGATAAGTATTGCAAATGTTCTTTGTTTTGCTGATTTTGATTATGTCATTACTTAATTTTGGATTCTTGCAGGCCTTTTTTAATAAAATAGAAAAAAATAATCAAATATAAATCAAATGGTGGAAAATTAGATAACATTAATTAGTAAATTATTAATAATAATAACAATAACAACAATAATAGCATATATATATATATATATCTGTCTGGTTCTCGAATCTGATTGGCTGATACCTGCAGTATTCCCGTAAAAGCAGCACTCGTACAGCGTCCTCACCCTTGTGTATTACTCCGCCCACATAGAGTGATAGAGGACAGTAGCAGACTCCGAAATGAGACGCAGATTCAGAGTTCCATATGAGGTTATTAATTAGCAAATAATAGAAATATTACGAATGTAAACATTAGGTTAGCAGGTTACATTGTAACCCCGTGTCCTAACAACACTCTACATGACGAGATTTGCAGTGATAAGCAATTGGGCTGTTTGCACCAGACGAAACACGACAGAAATTTAAATACAGCCATTTAGAAGCACAGAATATGCACTCACTCACGAAATGGTGAGGTTTATAATCTAATTAATACATATTAAACCTCTTTAACATTATTAAATGTAGATGCTGAATCACTGATACAGTATGTGTTGGTTTGCATTATTTCACAGTTCTAAAGTTCAATTTCAAAAGGTTTATTTTGTTTTCAAGATCTGAGGTGAACTATCTGCTGCTGTTTTCAGTATATGGCAATAAATGTCATGTAAAATGGCATTCAAACTCACATTGTTAGCATTTAACACTGAGTAAAGCACATGAGGTGTACCTGAGGTGATCATTGTCAGTTTTTCCTGTCGTTCACCTGTGAGAAATAGAAGCCATTTCTAATATATCAATTTGAGGTGTTGGCTAGGACCAAAACTCCTTTTAATATGAAAAATATTCCTTCTAACACGTGCCGCTGATTTTATTTAGAACACAGTTTAAATCAGCCTTTAAGCTGCGGTCACACTAGAGTTTTAATATGCAAAATTCTGTCATACGGCGTTGCGAAAAGAGGCGGGATTAAACAAGATGATTAGACATTTAAAAAAGCAAGCGATTGGTCCATATTTAAAATTTCTGTCCAGAGAGGTCATGTTTTGATCTTCAATTGGTCTCACGCAGTCACATGATGCGATTTCGCAGGTCAGAGTTCACCAGGCTTGAACTTTGCAACGCAGTGAACTGCGAAACTTGTTGCACAAGCTTGCGTTTCCGGTCTGAACCATTCGCGTGCATATGAATGGAAGTCTATGGGGCAAAAAGTCCAGTGTGACTGCAGCTTTAGGCTCGAGACTCACTCATGTTGGTCATCTGGCAACCTGCACTTGCGTTTGTTTTGATCCAGGAATGCAATACCTACTTCAACCACTGGGTGTCAAACTTACATACTGCACCTTTAACAGTAATGCATTACTTTTTGGTGTAAGTAACCGATAAAGTAATTGAGTTACTTTTTGAATGAAGTAACTAGTAACTGTAACTAGCTACTATTTTTCAGTAACTAGCACAACACTGATGTTCATACATATGAGGAATTTGTTTTCATGACAGAGCTTCTACAGTGCAACAGAATGACAAAGACAGGACAAAAAACTGATAATAAATGAATTTAAATATATATACAAATTGACAAGTGTATGTACAGGTATTGTACTATATAGAACATCATATGTGCAGCTGTTATGTGCAAATTGGCATGTAAATATTATTAAATAAATAAGTATATGAGTATAAAAAGTAGTGATGTAGTCTGAGGTAAGAAATTGTTTCTGTGTCGGGCTGTTCTGGTGCACAGTGCTCTGTAGCGTCGACCAGAAGGTAAAAGTTAAATAGGCAGTGTGCTGGGTGTGAGGGGTCCAGAGTGATTTTGGCAGCCCTTCTGCTTGCTCTGGATAAGTACAGTTCTTGGAGAGTCGGGAGGGTTGTACCAGTGATTCGCTCAGCAGTCCGAACTATCCGACGTAGTCTTAGGAGGTCAGATTTAGTAGTTGAGCTAAACCAGACAGTTATTGATGTGCAGAGTATGAATTCAATGATGGAAGGGTAGAACTTTTTGAGCAGATCATTTGGCAGGTTGAACTTCCTCCGCTTATGAAGAAAATACAGCCTCTGTTGAGCTTTTTTGACAATGCAGTCAATGTGAGTGTCCCACTCCAGAGATGGTGATGCCCAGGAACCTAAATGACTCCACTGCTGTCAAAATGTTGTACATGATGCTCAGTTGGGGGAGATTAATTGTTAGGCTGGATTAATTAGGGAAACCAGAGCCCGGAACACTTCCCAAAAGACATTATAATTTGAACAGCATCTACGCTTATGTTAGTCTGTTTCTCCTTATCTCGAGGTCTCCATAATCCTTGACCCAGTCCGTATCCTGAGCAGATGCTGTGGTGGTCATGGAGGAGTGGAGATTGTAAGACTGATTCCTGAAAGACCCTAGTGATAGTCGAGTCTCCGCATTGATCCCGTGGGGTAGCCTGAACACCAGAAAGTGACCTACTTGCAGCTTCTCCACAATGGACATCCAGCGTTCTCAAGCCTCTGTAAGACCGGTGCCAGGATACCTACACCCACACACCATCTTCCTGTTGTAAAACAAAGAAAGAATCCACACACTCCTGATCAAAGATCATCTTCTCGAGAAAAGGACCAAGAACATCTTCCCGAACCACAGGGGACCTAAATCCGAGGGGATACTTTCCTTCAACAATAAATCCCCCACTGAGACATCATAAATATCATACACCAGCGAACCACAGAGTCACACCTCATCCTGGATTACCATTTGTTCCTTCCTTCTCCTTCCTCACAGCATGGAGCACCCAGAGGCTCACCTAAAGACTTTACACAAGAGAAGAACACACTACACATACACAAAACACACACGTTTGGTAACATTTGAAAAGTCTCAGTGCAACTGGTAAAATGGTCTCATTCCCATAACAACATAATGTAATAATAAAGTCTTACAAACTCCACTCAGAGATAAGACATATCTTTCACCTCTTGAGATTCAAGTAACCGCCCACTACATGCAGATGAGGTGCAACCCCTGAAAACAACAAGAACCAATCACTACCATATTCCTGTTGTAAATAACACTTCTTTGATCTGTCTGGGCATTTAAGAGAAGCTGGCAAAAATATCAGGGAATCTGTAGTCAGATCTCCCGCACAAATTGCTGTGTGTCGTTTCCTGCCAGGTATGCAATTTTTTATATGTCTTATATTGATTATTATTGAATTGGATTATTGAATTATGTCTTGTAACCTGGCTAATAAAATTGTCATGTTTTGAATTCATCTTGTATTCTTCTGAAATTAATATCTCTAATAGATCCTGTTATATCCTAGTTACCGCAGATCCCGTTCGGGTTAGTGACGAGCTAAAATCCAAATTAGGTGGAGCTTAGACGCCCACCAGTCGAGACTTTTAGAATAAACGGCTAATCTTGATACTAGTTTAAGTGTTCTTAGACCGTGGAGGCTGATAATGTAATTTTCCGTTTAGAACAATGAATGGATTGTCTGACCAATCTAAATAGAGTAGCCATAACCTCTGATTATTGTAATGTTATTCTATCTAAGTGTACATAGTGTGTCCACTATGGCATGATTATACAAAGCCGCCATTAGAGATTATAAGGTTGGTCTATGGATCTCTGTGGGGTGGTCATGACCTCTGGTTAGATATAACTATTGCTATAATTAGATGTTCATAGTCTAGGCTGACCATAAAAAGGTGTACGTTCTGGAGATGAGTTGCAGGGTGCAGCCACACAGACGATACAGGTCACCTACCTCTGGCAGTATACAAGAACTGAACAGTCTGTGATCGGAGACCGACGTATGGCACCGCGTACAGCTCAAAGCGACTTGAGAATCAGATCATTATGAGTATTAATTCAGTACAAACAAGATATCTAACATTGACCCAAATTATACAATTAAATTATGATCAAAGTAATTATATCATATCTTATCTTATGGAGTCAGATAAACGAAGGTAATTGTTTAAATGCATTTGACCTGAACATTGTTTTCATAAAATAAAGGAAAGACGAGAACACGTGTGAACCCTTCACCACGCCTCCGGAGACCGCCGTTGGCCCGAGCGGGTGGACCTTACACCTCTGGCACCTAAACTGCAGCTCTGCACAAAACGTTTGGCCAAAGGACAACTGTTTCATGCCCAACTGATCCTGGTTTTTCTTGAGTTTTTTTTTTATACCTTCACTTTTGTCAATTGGTTAAGTTTGTACTTGGATTTGCTTTTCAGTATTTGGGCTTTCAGCAGTGACTTTTATGTTAGACTGAATTGAACTAAACCGAACACTGCTTTGTGTAAGGACTGCAGCATTGGTAACTGAAGAGCTATGTATTTGTAATGCTGGTGCGCGGTAAAGAGAGTATCCATGCATTTATATTGTGTGTGATGCATAAAAAAAATACATTTGCACATCTTTGTTGGTTCAATCATGATTTAGGCTACTGTATTACTAACTATCTCTGCACTCCATGTTTGTTAATGTTTATTATGGCATCAATCAAATATATTACAACTAGATTAAGTGTTGAGTGGTTGATTGTTCAGTGTGTTTTCTTCGCTATATGGTCTGTGTGTCAGGGTCCTGGGGTGGGAAGGACGAAGACTCAAGTGCAGCAAAAAATTGTATTTATTGATAATAATTAAGTAAAACAAAAAGGCAACAGATACTAACAAACTAGTGAACAGAACTGACTAATAATGGGATAAAAAAGTGGGAGGGATTAGACAAAAGACAGGAGAGCACATGGCACAAAGAGCCATGTGCTCACATCAAACGGGACTAGAACACGCAGCCAATGAGAGCACTCATTAATAATATTTTAATCTATTAATTATTTTTCTTTACTTTGACCTACTTAAGTTCAAGCGAATAAATCTACATATAATTAGAGTTAATATTTCCTTATTTGCTTAATCTATTCCTAATCAGTTTAGTGTAATAAATTGTTTGTATCTGTTTAGAGATCCTCAAATCTATTTTCACTTGAAATAACTTTTTTTTCTTTGCCCGTTAAAAAATCTATAAAATACAACAAAATGCAATGTCAGAAGATGAAAATCACAACAACAGCTTTCAACAATTTAGCATAAATTTAAAGTTTAGTCTCTGTTAACGTTGCTTTTATGCGATCCTTCTTCCGGTTTCATGCGTTCCTTCTTCCTGTAATCGCTCAGTTCTGACCAAGACAGTTAGGTCAAAATAATAATAATAATAAAAAAATACTACCACTCTGTTGATTACTTGATCCTTAAAGCTCAGTCCTTATGGGCATGGCTCGCCAGTTCCTGCACTCAAAAAAAACTTTTTTGGAGCAGGAACAGTTCAGCTTTTTAGATCCTCCAAAATCATTGTGTCCAGAAGAATATGAGAAGCATCCAACAAAAGATGATAAACAAAAGGAAAAAGATAGGGAAGAAAAAATAAAGCCAGAGAAAAGACCCAACCTTGTAAAAGACAAGGCCAGAAATACAATTAGACACTTCTTTTCAAATTATATGTGCCAACAGTACATTTGTAAGTAAGCAACTTCTGACATATTTAACTTCATTAATATAAACAGTAACACATTGAATTAGCAAAACAAAAAAATACAAATATCTTTAACCCATTTTAGCATTATCTGGCCATATCACGTGTCATTATTAGCAATCAGCTCATAGCGGAATCACACCACATGGTGATTAAAATAACACCCTTCAATAAAAAACCTAAACCTTCTAAAATCAATCAATTGGCACACTTAAATAATGTTATTCCTCTTTTGAATAGAAAAATTATTTGTGTTTGCATTTGTTTTACATTCAAAATGTCTGTAACACTACATTTTATATTTAAACACCATTTCAATGTTCATAGAGAAAACGTCAATAACTGAGAATATATTTAGTTCACTTACCAAGAGGTTCATTTTCCCTTAAGGCAAAAACTCGTCTTTTCTCACTTTAGCATTCAGTAGCATGCACGCTACCATCCACTCACAATCTCTGATTAAAGTTCAATTCACACTACACACACAAATTCTTATTTGTTTTTTCTTTTTATAAAATTGCCAGTTATATTTGCTAAAGCTAATATTTTCTTATTTTTCTCCTAGGATTATTAAAACGCAATCGCAGCAGCAGTTTTTTTCCCTCTCAAGGTTATTGCACAGTGAATCCGAAATTTTCGTCCATAATTTTCGCACGTTAAAAATTAAATTCGACCTCATGTTGTATGAGTCGTATTGACACACTGCCTCCGAAGCTTTCGTCCGTCATAAAAAAATTCAAACCGGGTTAGATTTTTTTCCGCTTCCGAAAAAGCACTTTGAGAGGTGTTTTGACAGCTCAGAGCCACTGTACAAGCGAAAAGCTAAATACAGAATGCCGTCATTTGAGCTACAGATAACTTTATGACAAACACAGTGCATAAAATAAAGATAAAATGTGGCGGACAGTTGAGAACCCATCACTGGATTCAGTGACTGGCACACCCCTGCTGCTGCTTGGTGTGTGTGTGTGTGTGTCTGTACATTTGACGTACTGCCCATAGATATTATAATAGAATGCATGGTATGCTTTCGTTCCATTGCTTCGACACGTCAACCATCTATTATAATGTCTATAGGTACTGCCAGTCTCTGTTCAGGATTCGTTTACATACATGAATGTGTGAAGAATCACAAGCAATGTATCAAAATTCCACTGATTTCCAGAAATAAACTTTGCATTTCGGGATAATAGTGCAGCTCTTTGATAATAAGCTGAACTCTCCTTCCAGTATTGAATGGACACAATATGCAGCCTTTTCCTTTTTCTACTTTGGAGAAGAGAGAAGAACAAAGTATATCACTGCTTGAACTGACTCTGAAATGTTTTGCGTTTTTTTTGTAATGGATTAATTAATACGCATCGGACTCAGTGTGCAAGGTTTGTTTACGTGACGATTTTTGAAAATTGTAAAACGCATATGAACATTTCGGACTTCAGTGTGCAAAGACCTTCACTCCAGAACATTCTCTCGCAGTTTCACCTGGCTCCGCCCACCTCAGCGGGGCTAACTTTCTATTCGCCTAATAGACCCTTTTCATAGATATATACAGTCGTGGCCAAAAGTTTTGAGAATGACATAAATATTGGAAATTGGAAAAGTTGCAGCTTAAGTTTTTATAATAGCAATTTGCATACACTCCAGAATGTTATGAAGAGTGATTAGATGAATTGCATAGTCCTTCTTTGCCATGAAAATTTACTTAATCCTGAAAAAAAATATAGGATCATCAAGAACTTCAAGGAAAGAGGTTTAATTCTTGTTAAGAAGGCTTCAGGGCGTCCAAGAAAGTCCAGCAAGCGCCAGGATCGTCTCCTAAAGAGGATTCAGCTGCGGGATTGGAGTGCCACCAGTGCAGAGCTTGCTCAGGAATGGCAGCAGGCAGGTGTGAGCGCATCTGCACGCACAGTGAGGCAAAGACGTTTGGAAGATGGCCTGGTGTCAAGAAGGGCAGCAAAGAAGCCACTTCTCTCCAAAAAAAACATCAGGGACAGATTGATCTTCTGCAAAAAGTATGGCGAATGAACTGCTGAGGACTGGGGCAAAGTCATATTCTCCGATGAAGCCCCTTTCCGATTGTTTGGGGCATCTGGAAAAAGGCTTGTCCGGAGAAGAAAAGCTGAGTGCTACCATCAGTCCTGTGTCATGCCAACAGTAAAGCATCCTGAGACCATTCATGTGTGGGGTTGCTTCTCATCCAAGGGAGTGGGCTCACTCACAATTTTGCCCAAAAACACAGCCATGAATAAAGAATGGTACCAAAACACCCTCCAACAGCAACTTCTTCCAACAATCCAACAACAGTTTGATGAAGAACAATGCATTTTTCAGCATGATGGAGCACCGTGCCGTAAGGCAAAAGTGATATCTAAGTGGCTCGGGGACCAAAACGTTGAAATTTTGGGTCCATGGCCTGGAAACTGCCCAGATCTTAATCCCATTGAGAACTTGTGGTCAATCCTCAAGAGGCAGTTGGACAAACAAAAACCCACTAATTCTGACAAACTCCAAGAAGTGATTATGAAAGAATGGGTTGCTATCAGTCAGGATTTGGCCCAGAAGTTGATTGACAGCATGCCGAGTCGAATTGCAGAGGTCCTGAAAAAGAAGGGCCAACACTGCAAATACTGACTCTTTGCATAAATGTCATGTAATTGTCGAGAAAAGCCTTTGAAACATATGAAGTGCTTGTAATTATATTTCAGTACATGACAGAAACAACTGAAACAAAGATCTAAAAGCAGTTTAGCAGCAAACTTTGTGAAAACTAATGTTTGTGTCATTCTCAAAACTTTCGTCATTCCGCCACATTTGTACAGTGCTTCAAGGACAAAAGTCATTCAACCGCACTAGTCAAGACAGTGTGCCAGATGTGAAGATGCTGGACTTTAGCGCTGTGTACGGATGTAGTAACGAGCAAACTCTCATATGCTTTACATGTTTGTTTCTATGTTTGTTTATTTAACTGCTATTTTCATCTATAACAGTCCATTTTTGCATCTCGTTTAAATACACTATGAACAGCAGCTACGCTAATTATTTTCTTTATTCTCTATTTCCACCTGGGGATACTCATTCCGAGGTCCCTAGAGACTATGCAGCGCCATTGATGCTATCCAAGACCTGTGAAGAGATGATCCCAAGGTAATCCCCATAATCCTGGACCAGGTCGTATCTCGAGCTGATGCTGTGGTCGTCATGGAGAAATGGAGTGCATAAGACTGATTCCTGAATGACCACTGTGATAAACGAGTCCCCACATTGATCCTGCGGGCCAACCTGACCACCTGCCGGTGCCCTACTCACACCTGCAGCTTCTCCACGATGGACGTCCAGCTTCTTCAGTCTCCAGCGCCTAGACTGCAGCTCTGAACAGGAAGTTTGGCCAGATGAAAAATGGTCGTACCTAACAGAGCCTAGTTTCTCTCTAGGTTTTTTTTTTCCCTTCACTTCGTCAGTTGGTGAAGTTTTTTTTCCTCGCCAGTGTCACCACTGGCTTGCTCGGATCGGGACTTGTGGAGCTGTGCTTCGGTGGATTTGCTCTGCGGTGTTTGAACTTTTAGCAGTGAAATTTAGACCATACTGAACTAAACTAAACTGAACTTTAACTCTGAAATCTGGACTTTAGTAGAACTATGTTAAGCTGCTTTGACACAATCTACATTGTGAAAAGCGCTATATAAATAAACTTGACTTGACTTGACAAAGAAAGCACAAAGGCAGAACATTTCATAGGTAAGATTTAGTTTTTTACGATTTTGTATGTTATGAAGTTTTGTGCTCAACAAGTAACGTTATTGATGATAATACAGTCTCTTACTGCATTCACCATAAGGCAAAGTAGCACCAACTTGCACTAAATTTTTTGGACTTTACTAGAACTATGTTAAGCTGCTTTGACACAATCTACATTGTGAAAAGCGCCATATAAATAAATTTGACATGACAAAATTTTAGGCTTATGCTAGTTTTGTTGAATAAAATAAGCAAACAATGAAAATACATTTTCATGCACACAAACACATACTTTTTGTCTGCAATGTCCGTGCGGTCACTTATCCATCAATGTAAAAAAGTGATGTAAAATTATAATTTTCATAATTTAAAAAAATATTAGCATACTGACCACTAGGAAAACTCCCGATCATAGATATATGTATATATGTCTGGCTCTGGATGGCCAGACCTCCACTGCACCTTGGTCCCGCATTAATTTCAAAGGAGCGCTACCCTGTACTAAAATGGCGGCTCTATTGACGCATTCCTTCCAATAGACAACAACAGGGTAGGCGACATCTAATGTAAATATCTATGGACCCTTTACACATGACGTCACGCGGTATCCGGTTTCACTCCACGTAGTGTATCGTTACTTCCGCCTACACAGAACTCCCTATAGAGAACTCACCCAGTCAGCTGTATATTTACTACAGAAACGGTTAGACTGTGACTACGGCTGTTTTCTGTTGTCTGCATTCAAGGTGAGACATCTGACATTTAAAAATATTTTACAGATCAGCCGTATTTCTGCTTGAACCAAGAAAATGGGACTTTAAACTGAGTGTATTGCTTTGTGTTGCTGTCTTCACTGCAGATGAAGTTGGTATGTACTTGTCAGTATTTGTCAAATAAAGATTTTAGATGTTTACATGGGTGCTAAACATTTTTTTATGTCAAATTTATTATAATTGTGTCCCAAAGAATAAGAAATAAAACTGGGTGTTTTACTGTGTTCGTTTACAGTGGACAGCTGATTCACAAACACATTCATATTATTCACATTCTACTGCTCAGTTCTCTGACATTTTTTTCTACACAGGTATTTCATTTATGAACATATAATATTTATGTCTATTTAATATTCATATTAAATGAAATAGAATAAGTGTTGCATTTGACTCTTAATAATCAAACAAAATCATTATAAAAATTTACAGTTGCAAAAATAACACCAAGAAGACTGCATTTTAATTTAGTATGATTAGATTATGAAATTATTTGTAACATTATTAATGAAAAGGTAGTAAAGATATCAAATTAAACCCACCCAGTTGGTGGCGGCAGGACACTGGCTTAGTTCATTTAAATGGAGAAACTGAACAAAACATTAATAGATCAGTAAATAATAAATGGGGCGACGCGGTGGCGCAGTGGGTAGCACGTTCGCCTCACAGCAAGAAGGTCGCTGGTTCGAGCCTCGGCTGGGTCAGTTGGCATTTCTGTGTGGAGTTTGCATGTTCTCCCCGTGTTTGCGTGGGTTTCCTCCGGGTGCTCCGGTTTCCCCCACAAGTCCAAAGA
>CAIGQV010007563.1:0-11093 GCA_903798115.1 Danio jaintianensis
GTAGTGTGCATGTCAGTTTACAAGATATATTTAATTATGTGTAAAGTAAGCTGAACTCTACACTGAGTCTCTTTATCAGACTCATTGTCCTTTACCCAACATGCAGGAACTTGTTAACTTAGAGTTAAAAGCAGCATTATTTTATAGCTTAATTACTGTGACTACTATTTACCATGTAAGAATATGACTGAATATGAATATGACTGGGTTACACTATATTATTAGCTCTGTTCAAAGTTTAAATCATTTGTTGTGTGTGCACTTTTCCTGTTCAATGAAATTAATTCTTGCTTTACACTGTAAATGTCACAATAAACAGATAATAATGAAGAATAAAGATGACATACACACACAGACACACACACTCCATCATGATCATGGAGGAAAGCTAAGAATTGCAGCAGGTCTACACAAATGTAAGTCAGCAGACACACACACAGAGTTGTAGAGGGTTTAGTTAAGTTGTAATTGTTGTAATGTGTGTGTTCTTGTGTTCAGATGCTTATGAACTCACACTGGATCCAAACACTGTAAAAACACCTCGTTCTGTCTGAGGAGAACAGAAATTACACACATAAATCTATATTTTGCTTAATGTTATTTGATCCTCTTCAAATGTTGACCACTGAATGTGCACACACACACACACGCACACACACACACACACACACACACACACACACACACACACACACACGCACACACACACACACACACACACACATGTTTGTTTTTGTGAAAAGTGGGTACATTACATAGGTTTCCATTGATTTTATACAGCACAAACCGTATTTTGTATTGCCCTAACCCCACCTACCCCTAAACCCAACCATCACAGGAAACAGTGTACAGCTTTACTCTCTGATTAAACCCATTCTGTGTGATTTATAAGCTTTTTGAGAAATGAGGACATCAGCTGTGTCCTCATATTTCACCTCCTTTTTGTAATACCTGTGTCATACCTATGTCATTATACAGATTTGTGTCCTGACATGTCACAAAAACACGTACACACGCACGCACGCACGCACACACACACACACACACACACACATTAAGAAATACACACACACGTGTTGTGTAATGTACTTGTTTAAAAGTCTCTTTCTTACAAAAGCTGCTTTTATTTGATGGAAACTACTAAAAACAGTAATACTGTTAACACTGAAATACTGTTTCAATAGTAAATAACTTTCTTCTTTGTGAATATATTGTAAAATGTCATTTATTTCTTTGAATCGAAGCACAATTTCAGCACACTGTAGTTTTCAGTGTCTCGTGATCCTTCAGAAATCAGTCTAATATGCTGATTTGATGAGCTGATATGATTATTTATTAGTGGTGTTCAGGCATTAGTAATGACGTTTTTCTCATCGATGCTTCTCTTTCTTTATGGAAACTGAGACACTTTTCCTGGTTTGTTTACTCACTGAATATAAAGTTCATTTTAATTTTCATTATAAGTGTCTTTACTGTCACTTTTGATAAATATAATGTGTAAAATATGTTTAGTAGTGTAGTATAGTTTTCAGAAACATGAAGCAGCAAAAGTATTTCCAGTCTCCTGATCAATCAAATCATCATTTCAGAAGGATTTTTGAAGTATCATGAAGACTAGGTTAGGTTACATAGAGTCCACATTTCATAACAGTACCACACAAGGAAAAAAAAAAACTCACATAGTGACAACAACAGACGGACATAAATACATAAAACATAAACATACAAAACACTCTCTTCCAAAAAAAACAATAAAGAATAAATAAACAATCACTTCAAGTGTCCCTCCCCCCAAATAAATGTTTGAAACTATCTATAGAAATGTAAAATATACAAGTCACAGAAAGACCTCTGCTTTAGTCTATGCCTTATTTAACTATTTTTGTATCGTTTAGTTCTACAGCTTGATACTAGAAACCTGCGACCAGAAGGAAGAAACTCTGAGTGTAGGGGATGAGGAGTGTCACTTGAATGTGTAATTCTCTTTAGCTGCCGGGTTTACACGGCCTCTAGATTGGCTAGTGACGACCCAGTCAGCCAGCGAATTTGAATGTTATCAGTCGATTGAATGGGTGTTATCAGTGGTTTATCAGCTGATAGATATGGGCCAGTAGGGGCCTTCTGCGCCTACTGGTAGGCTCAGAAGGCTGTTATCAACCATGCACATGGCTAATCAGCTATATGAGATATCAAATATCTGCTCTTCTCGCGTAAATCCAGCAGAGGCCGCTTCGATTGACCTGCCCTCCTCCTTCCCTAAACCCAACCGTCATTATTTCGCTCCGATTAACTGGCCCTCCTCCTTCTCTAAACCCAACCGTCATTATTTCGCTCCGATTAACTGGCCTTCCTCCTTCTCTAAACCCAACCGTCATTATTTCGCTCCGATTAACTGGCCCTCCTCCTTCCCTAAACCCAACCGTCAGTTTTTAAAAAAGCAATAAAATACAAATAATTTACTTGTTCGACTTTTGTCTTACCTGCTTTCTGAAATCGTTCTTCGCCAGATTCGAACCCCATCATCGCTGTCAACTCCGCACCACATCACAAGTCTGCCGACGTACACGGTGAGCCACTGGAGAAACAGCTCAAAATCCATTCATATGGAGGTAAGCGTGTATACCGCCACGCAGCGTTCGTTTTAAAGACAAAATGCAGAATGAGCCTATGCTGATTATTTATTAAATTATATTATTTCCCATTAATTGTATTTTATTAACGTCTACCCCAACCCTAAACCCAACCGTCACAGTAATGTAAAAACAGATCTGGATCTGAACTCTTCTCTATTAGTATAGCTGATAAATTATGTGGATGGTTGATAACAGCCTTCTGAGCCTACCAGTAGGCGCAGTAGGCCCCTACTGGCCCATATCTATCAGCTGATAAACCACTGATAACGCCCATTCAATCGATTGATAACATTCGAAGCGGGTTCCTGGACCACTTAACTATTTGATTTAGTGTGTTTTTATTCTTAACAGAAAGATTCCCAAACCATGACACCAAAGTAAAGCTACAACAGATTCAAGAAAGCAGGGTAAAATAAAATCATCATGTGTTTATCAATATGGAAATTATTTAACTTTCTCAAACAGAATAGTCGCTGGTGCCCCTTTTTACACACTGCTTCACAATTCTCATCAAAGAAGAGTTTAGAGTCAATAATTGTGCCAAGGTATAGTATGACTGCACACTTTCGACAGTCTGATTTTTAATGGAAGTGTTCACCTGTGTGTGAGTAGCCTTCTTAAAACCGATGATCATATATTTTGTCTTTAATACATTTAACTGAAGATATGCCTCCTCACACCATCTGACAAAATCAGTTAGTGCTGGACCATGACCTGTTTCGTTATCATAAAGTTGGCTGACAATGACAGTGTCATCTGTATACTTAATAATATTCTTTAGAGACTGAAGAATAAGCTTCACCTCTGTAATGGAGCGTCTCTCGAACTGGGATACATTTTGCAGGCTTTTATTAAAATCATGGTGAAACAGGCAATAGTAAAACTCCAGCAAACACGGTATCGAAGGACTTGTACAATCGTAGTCAGAAGCAGGCTGTGGGTCGGCAGACAGTCAGTAACCAGTCAATAGTCCAAAAAGGCAGGCAGCAAAGCATAATAAACAGTGGGCAGGCAGGGTCACAACAGAAAGGCAGTACCAGGAATATATGGTGCTCAGCATTGTCAACCATGGCAGAACAAGACAATGCAATGGCTGAGTGACAACGATCTACTTAAATGAGCCCTCAAAATGGTGTCAGCTGGACATCTACTCCCAACCAATTTGCAGAGGAAGTCGCTAAAGGTGGAACAATTTGTTACTAAAAGTTGCTAAATGACACTGTAATGCCGTTGTGTGATGATGCCATTGTGTAATTGTAACTCAAAACTGCATCTTTATGTAATATACACAAAAATGAATGATTATCTCAAACTGAATGGCCATCCCAGTAAAAACATTACCTGAAATATGCTCAATTATAGCACTGTACTGGTAGCTAATGCTACCCCAATGAACAACAATTATACAAATTAACAAGGTATCAGCAGATGAACAGTTATATCAAACAATTGTTCGGTTACTGTTTTAATTGTTTCACCAAAAGTGTGAAATGTGCTACTGCTGTTGCGTTCAGCTAACAAATATTGCTGGCATTCCTGCACAGCCGGAGAGGCTACAGTTTCAGGACCAAATGTCTAGGACCCTTTCTTTTGGCCCTGCCGCTCGTGGTGTTTCTTATTGTCAGTGTATATTATAGACGGCATACAACGGAGAGTTATAACTCAGAAACACGTTTATTTAACAGAACACAAGCAGCTCCACTGCTAACCATCACATGCATTTCAGTCTCACTCTCTGACCCCGTAGAACCCAGTAGTCAAACCAACCTCTAGTGGAGCCAATATGCAATTACATTATAAGCGCATATAACACTGCACCACATCCCTAATCCCACCCCTACTGGATGGATATGGAACAACAGGATCCTAAAAATGCTGAGGGTCCTAGAAATGTTTACAGCCCAACAAACTATTGGCTGCTCTTTTGATTTGAGTCACTTTTTAACAGTTGCTAAAAGTAGCCAAATGACTGTTAAAAACTGCTAAATTTGTTGCTAGGTGCTTTAAAAAAGAATGTTGCTAGGGTAGTATAAAAAGTGGCTACATATAGCAACAAAATTGATAAATTGGCAACAGCAGGTACGGGGCCGATGGGAAATGTAGTGTGAGAGCAGGTGAGGCCCTCTGGTGGTCAGAGGAGGGAATCTCTATGACAGACTCACACAAATGACATTTTACAAACTATAAAAATCTTGAACAGATATTTTAGGTGTATTTAGTATAAATCTAAGTAGTTTTTGACAGATAAACGGCCATCTAAATACTGCTTTCGCTACACAAGTAAATATGATTGTCTTAAAGGAGTTATATTAAACTGATTTGGATTCTGTAATAGTGTTTTCTTCTTAAAAATCGCTTAGTTTAAGTATAAATAAGGAGCGTCTGGTGTTGTGATTCTGCAGTTTGGGTGAAGTTTTATTGTTCACACCTTCTGCATTTGTCAAAAACAAAGAAAAAAAGGTAAATTTGTGGACACTGAAAAATATCTTTTGAATATTCATTGATTTTATAGATCAGGGAATATTTAATGCTGTAATTTAAAAGTAAAAGTAGCTGAAGTGCTTTAAATAATGTTTTGTGTTGTGATTCTGCAGTTTGAGTGCAGTTTTATTGTTGTTTTCTCAGCTCTGTGTTTGTCTTTTGCTCTGCATTGGTAATAAAGCTCTGGCCATGATCATAAATGTCTCTGTAATGTCTCTCTATTCCTCTGCTGTTTGTCTTCAGTCCTCAATGACTGATCAAATGTGTGATCTGGTGAAGGTTTTCTCCACTGATCCAGCAGAGGGAGACAAACATCAGTCAAAGATCTGCTGCTGAAAGAAGACACGAGTCCAGCTGACCTGAGATCAGTCCGTTGCTTCAAAATATTTGAGTTAGTAGAACTTTCCATTTTTATGAACATGTTTGTGACGAGTGGTTCTCATTCAGTTCAGTAACAGCAGTTAAAGAGCCCATATTATGCATTATAAAAGGTCATATTTTGGTTTTGGGGGTCTCCAACAACAGTCTGATATGCATGCAAGGTCAAAAAACACTTTCATTGTCTTAATTTGCATTTATTTTTACCTAATTATCCAGACGACTCTGATATGATTTGTTCAGCGATTCATTTGTTCCCAAACCCCTCCTTTGCGTGAGGCTAATCTGCAGTGATTGTTGCAATGACCCAGTTTGTTGTGATTGGTCGACTGCATTCAGTGTGAGACGGAGAGAAATGCCCACCACGGTTATGAAGTAAGGCAAGGCAAGTTTATTTATATAGCACATTTCATACACAGTGGCAATTCAAAGTGCTTTACATAAACAGGAATAAACGAGACACGTGTATAAGATTTTTTTTTTTTTTATAATAACAGTTATTAAAAACAGATAAAAACAGATTAAAAAGTGTTAAAACAGGTTATAAAAGAATGAAAAAGAAAAGAAAGACATAATAGTGGGATCTGTCGGACGTAGCACAGTGCTCATTCAGTAAAGGCACAGCTAAACAGATGTGTTTTCAATCTTGATTTGAATGTGCCTAATGTTGAAGCACATCTGATCATTTCTGGAAGCTGATTCCAGCAGCGGGGGGTGCAGTAGCTGAAGGCCGATTCACCCTGCTTTGACTGAACTCTTGGAATTTCTAGTTTATATGATCCTAAAGATCTGAGTGATCTGTTAGGTTTGTATTCAGTGTATTCATTATCTGTAATGTATCAAGGTCCTAGGCCATTTAGTGATTTATAGACAAGTAATAATACTTTAAAATCTATTCTGAATGTGACTGGGAGCCAATGTAAAGACCTGAGGACAGGTGTGATGTGCTCGGATTTTCTGGTTCTGGTCAGAATCCTGGCTGCAGTGTTCTGGATGAGCTGCAACTGTCTGACTGTCGTTTTGGGAAGGCGAGTGAGGAGTCCATTACAGTAATCCACCCTGCTGCTGATAAAAGCATGAACAAGTTTCTGTAAGTCCTCACTGGAAACAAAACATCTAATTCTTGCAATGTTTTTGAGATGATAGTATGCGGATTTACTTACTGCTTTGACATGACTACTGAAACTCAGATCTGACTCCAGAATCACACCAAGATTCTTGACCTTATTTTTTGTTGTTTGACCCTTAGAGCCAAGGTACACGTTCACCTTGAGAACCTCATCTCTGTTCCCAAATGCAATGACTTCAGTTTTCTCTTTGTTTAACTGAAGAAATTTTTGGCACATCCAACTGTTAATTTCGTCTATGCATTGGCAACCTCGTCAATGGGGCTGTAGTCATTAGGCAGTAAGGCTATGTAGATCTGAGTGTCATCAGCATAGCTGTGGTAGGAGATTTGGTTCTTTCTCATTATTTGGCTCAGTGGGAGCATATAAAGGTTGAACAGGAGAGGTGCCAGAATTGAACCAGAGTAGCCAGAGTATGTGAAAGCCCAATGCAGAGAATGCATTAAAGCAATGCAGTTAAACACCAGCATTTACTCTACTCTTAACCACAACCCCAAGTAATAACAGCGACACACATTCAGCGTTAATCCACACAGTGGCAAAACTTTAACTGTTTTGAAAATTGACCGTGCCACGCATGTGTAGGAACAGCAGGGGATCGCACAAGCTCAGAAACGCATTTAAACTGGTAAAGGAAGAAGCACGCGTCGCGTTTCCCACTCGGTTTTAGATGCAATATATAAATAGCCATAAGGATTTAACCTGAGAGATGCATTACAAGCACTGATCTATAATGATACGTGATTACAAGCCGCATGGAGTGATTACATGTTACAACACGCACTTATATACATATTTTGCAGAATTGTGCAGAACTACAGAGAACGAGGCAACAATTTTAATCACACAAGATTGGCTATACTGTGGTATTATTGTGAAAATGAACTTTAACTCTTTATTCCCCACAGCCACATCTCTGGCCTCTCAGTGATCGTAATATTCGTGTCATGATCAATTCCATGATCCCTGCACTCCGCTAGTGTCTGAAGGGAAAGGCATGTTCACGTTTTATCTGGCACTTCATATTTGGTGATATCTCGTATCAACGTAGATGCATGACGATACGGACACAAGACGAATCATTTATTCTACTCTGAGTCGACTCTGTCATTTGAGAATCAATAGTTTAAACACGGTGCACTTTCAGATTTAAACCTCAGCTGGATGTTTTCATTCACTTAGAGCTGTTTTAATTAATGTCCCTGGACATTATACTTTTAGATAAATTTTTACTTGGTCTTAAAAGGCCTTATGTTTACCTTGCTTACATAAACCCTCCTTACAGGACACCACTATTACTGTCTCTTTCAGACAACAGTCTCTCACACACATCACTCAGTGATCAGTACATTACTGTGAAATATTATTATAATTTAAATGAATAGTTTACTGTTGTAATTTAGGCTATTCGTTCATTCATTAATTTTCCTTCGGCTTAGTCCCTGATTTATCAGGGGTCGCCACAGCGGAATGAACTGCCAACTATTCCAGCATATGTTTTACGCAGCGAATGCCCAGTACTGGGAAACACCCACACATTCTCACATTCACACGCACACTCATACACTACAGCCAATTTAGTTTATTCAATTCACCTATACCGCATGTCTCTGGACTGTGGGGGAAACTGGAGCACCCGGAGGAAACCCACGCGAACACGGGGGGAAACTAATTTAGGCTATTTTAAAAGGTAATTAGCAAAGCTGAATATTTAGCATCATTACTCGGGTCTTCAGGTGTCAATTGATCCTTAATTCAGAACGAGCAAGTCCCACACATCTCTAATTCACATCTGTTTGTCTTGTTTTAAAAGTGATAGGCAATCTTTATTTACATGTTCATGTACTTTATGATAACAGCTCAGTGTGGATCCAGACTGCTCCAGTGAATGTTCAGCAGAAATCAAATATAGCCTGGTGTATAACGTCATCGCGTCCGGTCATCTTGGAAACTGAATCAGAATCAGAATCGGTTTTATTGCCAAGTGTGCTTACACACACAAGGAATTTGTTTTGGCTACAGAAGCTTCCAGTGTACATAAAGTGACAAGTGACAACACAAAATAAATATGAGAAGAGAAAAAAAAAATAATAATAAAAAATAAAAATAAAAAAATAAAAATAAAAATAAAAAAATAATAAATAAAAATAAATAAAATAAATAAAATAAATAAAAAAATAAAGCAGATTATTTAGTACTCTATAATCTAGTAGATTTCGTTGTTAGGGAAATGCAAGCAGCTAATACATGTGGGAAAATGGTCGTACCTGTCCTGTAGGGATTTAATTCTTGTTACACACTCCTAACCAACCAGCAAGTGGCGCTACTGTATCTTGAAGATGTATACCAACCGCCAAAAAAAGACAAGAAGAAGACGTCACATGATTAGTCCAGTAAGGAACTTAACTGCAAGTGAAAGTGAAACCAACGAGGCCTTTTCAGAAGATTCAACACCAGAAAAGTTTTCACAAACTACGGTAAGTTTCCTACAACGTTTCATAGCTGTAATATCAGTACGGATATTTACCACTAAACAGATGTGATGTCGAACTTCATCTCATTTTACTGCTTTATTAAATCTGCGGTTAACGAATTACTTAACGGAAGTGAACATTCAAAATAGTTGAACAAGTAATCACCGGTTTTTAACTTTTATTTATTTATTTATTTATTTATTTATTTATTGATCATTATATATTATGTAATGTCTTTTTTGTTTTGTTGTTTTTGGACTTGTTTGGATCTTACGTTGTAATGTGAATGTTTTGAGACCCAGCATATTTGGTTAAATAAGCACACACATTGATGTACGCTGTTGCTTTAATACTAAAACATTCTAAATTTAATACTAAAACGCAGTGGGTAGCACGTTCGCCTCACAGCAAGAAGGTCGCTGGTTCGAGCCTCGGCTGGGTCAGTTGGCGTTCCTGTGTGGAGTTTGCATGTTCTCCCCGTGTTGGCGTGGGTTTTCCCCACAAGTCCAAAGACATGCAGTATAGGTGAATTGGGTAGGCTAAATTGTCCGTAGTGTATGTGTGTGTGTGTGAGTGTGTATGGATGTTTCCCAGTGATGGGTTGCGGCTGGAAGGGCATCCGCTGCGTAAAACATATGCTGGATAAGTTGGCGGTTCATTCAGCTGTGTCGTCCTCAGATTAATAAAGGGACTAAGCTGAAAAGAAAATGAATGAATGAAATAAGTGTGGCCTTCTACCTGTAACCACACTTGTTTTCTCTGTCTGCTATTTATTTAAAGGACACAAGTTACATTTTTACAGAGCTTTGTTTACACATTTAATATTTTAGTTGGCTGATTTCAGAAGTTTCAGCAACAGAAGACAATTGATGTGAATTAAATAATAAAGAGCAGTTGCTGACATTTTAGTAAAACATATAGGTCTACTCATCTCTGCACTATAAAACGAAGGAGGAACACTTTATGCTTCACTACTAAATTATAATATCCAGCTAGTATACCCTTAAATATACTATTGAATGAGGATAACTCACATTATTTTTATATAATGTGAACATAATGGGGCGTCACGGTGGCGCAGTGGGTAGCACGTTCGCCTTACAGCAAGAAGGTCGCTGGTTCGAGCCTCGGCTGGGTCAGTTAGCGTTTCTGTGTGGAGTTTGCATGTTCTCCCCGTGTTGGCGTGGGTTTCCTCCGGGTGCTCCGGTTTCCCCCACAAGTCCAAATACATGCGCTATAGGTGAATTGGGTAGGCTAAATTGGCCATAGTGTATGTGTGTGAATGAGTGTGTGTATGGATGTTTCCCAGTGATGGGTTGCAGCTGGAAGGGCATCCGCTGCATAAAACATATCCTGGATAAGTTGGCGGTTCATTCCGCTGTGGCGACCCCAGATTAATAAAGGGACTAAGCCGAAAAGAAAATGAATGAATGAATGTGAACATAATGAATGGTAATATCTCAAATATCACTTGATGAGCTATTAGAGATTGTGTGAATCCTGTGCGTTTTGCGTTGCTTGACCTTTGACATTTATTAAATCTGGCTTTTACCACGTCTTTGTGTTCACGTTCCCTCAATTGTCCAATACTGCAGATGTGAGTATTGAAACAGGCTCTTAGTATACAGCATTGCTATAAGTTGTAATGACGCAGCATTAGATCTTTTCTTCTGTATTGTGACGATGTGAGTGTGACAGATTATCAAATATTAAAAGAATCCAGGACAGGCAAGCATACAGCTCTTAAAGACAAAGTTCTTATACACACAAAGTTCTTATACACACTAAAATGTTTAGGAATATAAAAAAATAGACTTTATAAAACCAGTTAAAACTGTACTACGCATAAAGTCACTGTCATAAATAAAGTGGTGAAACAAGCCTTTTATGTGGCAGTGTCACAAGTTTTGGCTGAACGTCATGATTTTAACATCACTGTGTTAATATTAATGTTTTTTTAACCTTAAATTTGTCTCATTTTTTTCTGAAATTGGACATAC
>CAIGQV010007566.1:0-13192 GCA_903798115.1 Danio jaintianensis
AGGACCCAATAAGCTGACCAAATGCCCTCCAGAATCTGGACGTGAACTGTGGACCCCGGTCGGAAACCATGTCCTGCGGAAAGCCATGGATTCTGAACACATTCCGCATGAGAAGCTCTGCTGTCTGACTTGCTGTTGGGAGTTTGGGCAGGGGAAGTAAGTGACATGCCTTTGAAAATCTGTCCACTACCACCAGAATGACTGTGTTACCTTTGGACTCTGGTAGGCCTGTAACAAAGTCCAATGAAATGTGTGTCCATGGATGTTTAGGAATAGGCAGTGGATGCAGCAAACCTTGAGGTCGGGTTCTGGGTTCTTTGTTTTGTGCACAGATAGAGCAAGCGGCAACAAAGTCTCGGACATCCTTCTGTAGTTTTGGCCACCAACATTTTCTCTGGATGAGCTTGTGTGTCCTAGTGGCCCCAGGGTGACCCGATTGGAGGGAGGCATGAGCCCACTGCAACACTTCAGAGCGTAGAAGGTTAGGTACAAAGAGACGCCCTGGAGGGCAATTACCTGGAGCTGATTGTGGCTGTGCTCTCCTGACAGTCTCTTCGATTCCCCACTGAATTGCGCCAACCATTCTGGAGGTAGGTATAATGAATTCTGGTGTGGCCTCACCCTCTAGTGACCCAAACTGCCTCGAGAGTGCGTCTGGCTTTAAATTCTTAGAGCCTGGGCGATAAGAGAGAGTAAAGTCAAAACGGTTAAAGAAAAGGGCCCAGCGAGCTTGCCTGGAGTTTAACCTCCCTAATGTAGGTGAGGTTCTTGTGGTCTGTCCAGATGAGAAATGGATGTTTGGCCCCCTCCAACCAGTGTCTCCACTCCTCTAATGCCACTTTGACTGCCAAAAGCTCTCGGTTCCCAATGTCGTAATTCCTCTGTGCCGGGGTAAGCCTGTGAGAAAGATAAGCACATGGGTGAAGTTTGTTATCAGTCTTATTTCTTTGGGAAAGGATTGCTCCTACGCCTACGTCGGAAGCATCCACCTCCACAACAAAAGGAAGCTCTGGGTCCGGAAGAGCTAGAATGGGGGCAGATGTGAAGAAAAGCTTTAGTCTGTTGAAGGCCTTATTAGCCGTCTCAGTCCATACAAATGATTTGGCAGTCTTTTTAGTAAGAGTAGAGAGTGGTTCCGCAATGGAGCTGAAGCCTCTAATAAATCTCCAATAAAAATTGGCGAACCCCAAAAATCGTTGTACCTCCTTGACTGAACGTGGTTGTGGCCAATCCAGTACTGCCTTGATCTTGCCAGGATCCATCTGAAGGCTACATATAGAAACTATAAACCCAAGAAACGACACTTTGGAGACATGGAATTCGCTCTTCTCCAGCTTCACGAAGAGCCGGTTTCTTAGCAACTGGGAGAGGACCTGCCGGACATGCTGTACATGTTCTTGATAGCTACTTGAAAAAATGAGTATGTCATCCAAGTAAACGAAAACAAACTTGTTTAACATCTCTCTAAGGACATCATTAATGAATGCCTGGAAGACGGCTGGGGCATTTACAAGGCCAAAAGGCATTACCTGATATTCATAGTGGCCCGTTGGAGTGTTGAAAGCCGTCTTCCACTCATCTCCTTCTTTGACCCTGACCAGATGGTTTGCATTTCTGAGGTCCAACTTTGTGAAGATAGTGGCACCCTGCAGTATCTCAAACGCGGTGTTCATCAGGGGTAATGGATAGCGATTCTTAATGGTTAAGTGATTCAAACTTCTGTAATCAATACAGGGCCGAAGACTCCCATCCTTCTTGGAAACAAAAAAGAAGCCTGCTCCCACAGGCGAGGTTGATGGACGAATAAATCCACTATCTAGGGCCTCGTTCAGGTATTTCTCCATGGCAGTCCTTTCAGGAATGGAGAGGGAGTATAATCTTCCTCGAGTAGGGCATGCTCCAGGTACAAGTTCAATGGAACAATCGTAAGGACGGTGCGGAGGTAACGAAGTAGCCTGAGACTTACTAAAGACTTCACTGAGATCCATGTATTCTAGGGGAACTCGGGATAGACATGGAGAATCCTTGGGTAGCTCTGGCAGGGAGGCTGGAGACTTGGTAGTGACTGGCTTGGGTTTGGGTGTAACCCGTACTTCTGTGGTAGGTATGGTTACAGTGTGGGCTAAAGGAAGTCTGGAGGGATCGGGCTGGGGTCCAGGAAGTGTTTCCAGTGGCTCAAGAGAATGGCAGAAGGAAAAATCAAAAACACAGCAGTTAGTACCCCAACTCTTTACAACACATCCGGGCCAGTCTATAAAAGGGTTGTGATGGATTAACCAAGGGAGACCAAGAACTAAGGGATGTTCTGGTGAATGGATCAAAAAAAATTGTATCTCTTCTCTGTGTGTCCCTATTTTTAACTGGAGAGGCGTGGTGCAGTGACTAACCTGTCCTGAGCCAAGAGGTCTGCCATCTAGTGCTGTGATGGTGAGGGGTCTCTGGAGGACTATGGTTCTAATACCCAAATCATTAGCCATGTTAATGTCCAAAAAATTACCAGCAGCTCCAGAATCAATGAAGGCACTAAGATGATGAAGTTGGCTGCCTTGGGTGATCGTGGCTTGAATGGACACTCCGGAAGTCATAGCACAGGGGGAAACATCTACTCTCGCCCGGGTCCCCCTCTCCCTGGACGAGAGCTGGCTTTTCCCTTCAGTTCGGGGCAAGTGGAGCGGAAGTGATCTGGCCCTCCACAGTAGAGACAGCATCGTCCCTTCATCCGCCGATCTCGTTCGGTCTGGGTCAATCTGGTTCTCCCCAGCTACATTGGTTCCTCAAGATCATTGGGTTGAAGGGGCTGAGTGATGGTGCTAGTACGTACATAAGGGTCAAATAACCTAGTTTCATTTCCTCGTTCCTGTTGTCGTTCTCTTAGGCGATGGTCTACCCGGATGGCAACATCAATGAGGGACTCAAGATCTGGCGCGGGATCTCTAAAGGCCAGCTCATCCTTTAATTCAGAAGACAAGGCCCGATGAAAGGTTGCTCTCAGTGCTAGCTGGTCCCATCCACTCTCTGAGGCCAGTGTTCTGAACTCAATAGAAAACTCTGCCACACTCCTCTCGCCCTGAGAGAGTTGGAGTAGACGATAACCCACATCTCCTTTACTGGCTGGATGATGGAAGACCTTCTCCATCTCTGTAATGAAACTGGTACTGTTGTTAACGAGTGGAGATTTCTGGTCCCATAGTGACGTGGCCCAATTCAAAGCTTTGCCCGTGAGTAGAGTGATGATATAAGCTACTTTACTGTTCTCTGTGGGAAAACTGCTGGGTTGTAATTGAAAAGCCAGCGTGCACTGGGTAACAAAGCCTCGACACCTCTCTGGGTCTCCATTAAATCTCTCTGGTGCTGGTAACCTGGGCTCAGACGAAGTAGCAAAAACTGATGGAGGGATGACTATAGGTTGGGCACCTTAGGGAGCTGGAGTTTTAAGACTTAGTCTCTGAAGGATCTCGGCAAGAATCTGCTCATGCTTCTGTATAGTGGTCGCTTGATTTGTCAAGGCAGACAGAATACGTTCCACATTGGAAGGTGGTGAAGCTTCTTCTGCTGGGTTAATTTTCTTGGTTCAGTCTTGCTGTAACAAGTGGTTTTGGTGAGGATTGGACCTGGGTCTCTGGGACTCAAAGCTGGGGCTTTTCCCTGCTGAGCTAACTCCTCTTCTGATGAACCCAAGAGCAGAAGACTAATAAGGAGACTTGAGACTTTGGTTTCAGGAAAAAATAAACAGATCTTTACTTAAAAATAGGATTTCAAAAGTACAACAAAAATACTTGAAGCCGAGCTTCAAGGAAATAGATAAAACAAAAACAGACACAAGGGTCAAAATCACACTAGCAAAGTGTCACTTAGCTTCTCACGAGATACAGGAGAACACCAGGCAATCATGGCTCAAGACTGAACACAATGGTTTGTTACACACAGACTAATAAAGGGTAGAACACAGGTGTTGTTAATCTGGTTGATTGTTGACATATGGCAGATGGCGGGAAAGTGTGCCATCCACTGTTCTGGAGGAATTGCAGAAGTAGGATGCTGGTGTGTAACAAGCCAGGAGCGCCTCCTTCTGGCCAGGAGGAGAAACGCAGCCCAATGAATCCTTACAGACAGGTCCAGCTGGTTATACACGGGACTTTTGCTCAACAGATAAACCTATATATGTTTTTAAAAATTGCCTAGAGAAAAGCAAATGGAATTGACATTTATCTACGCAAAGAAGATTTTTTTTTTAAAATGTCCTGTTTCTGGCTGTTCTAAAAAATGTCCATGTTCATCATTCCACTGAATTAAACACAAATAAGACGAAACATGTTTACATTCTGTGTATTTGATGAAGCAGTCAACGCATGCTGGCAAACTTAAAATCAGCTATTAATAACTGATATAAATGAAAGATAAATAACTTTGTATAAGCAGGAGAGAATCTTGCGGGAGTGCGGTAATAAAAGTGTTAAATGACTTGTACCTTACTGTAACACTTTTTATTCAAGAACATTTGAGCTGGTTTTAGTTCTTTCACTTTCGTTTTCATTTTATTTAAAATATATTTATTTAACTTGGTTGTTAATTAAATCCTGTTTTGTTATTTAACCTATTATTTTTATGCAACAGTCAAGTTGCTTGTTAATTTGCTATGAAGAAAAGGGAAATAATTTATTTTTGGCATGCTGATTTATGTAAAATCGTTATTATAGGTATATAATCACCTTGCAATTTTTAAATTATTGTTTTTTTTTTTGCTTTGAGTAGGCTATTCTAAGATCAGTTCAAACTTTTATGAAGTTTTTAAAATAAAATCAGTTGTTCACTGTATAAAAATATAAAATTTTAAAATTATATATATCATTTATCGATATCAGCCTAAAATTCCATATCGGTGCATCCCTAATATATATATAAACTTTTTCATTTATCATTTTGACACAATAGTCTGTTGGGGAAACTAGTGTGTGTTTCATCTCTTTAAGACAAATGGATTAGTTCTTTGTGTTTTCATATTCATTGAAATTATATGAATTTTCAGGGGGTTCATATCAAATGGTTTTCTAATTTTAAACATAATAAATGTGTTTATGAATATGAATTGATCTGTTGAAAGCAGTTGTTATGAGTTAGAATGCCAAATGCTCCTATTCAAATTTTACATTGAAGAGTTCTTACAACATATTTGCCCATCGCGCATATTCAAATACGATTTTTTTGAAAAAATCAAAAACCTGGAGAAAATAAATGCAAAACATGTTCATATAGGATGCCATTAACAAGGCTACATGCATGAAATTATTTTAAAAAATTTGGGCACAAATGGGTTAAAGCCTTTTTTCGATTATTTTCACAATTATGGTAGCATAGCAGTTAAAATAAGACAAATGAGTTCATTTTTGGGACAAATTCTGGACCTTTGTCAGTGAGGGGTGGGTCTTTTCGACCCCTGGCTACGAGCCTGTCTCCAAAAAGACTAAAGTATTTTAGCTAATAATTTGATTAATTATAAAATTTGTTTACAAATATATTTGTTCTTGTATAATTGTAGCTCGAAGGTTTCACCATCAGAATCGGGAGAAAACCTTTGCCATTCGTCTTCAAGGACATCATGGGTTTAGAACCTGCAACATTGGTTGGGTCACAAACAGATGACATCATCGGTGCTGTGTTTGGCCAAGTGCAGGATGGCTATAAAGTAAAAAAAAAACACTACATTAATTGTGCATTAAACATAATATGTGTATGTGTGAATGTATGGTGTTAACATATTTTGCTAAATTTCTAACCTTAGTTCAATGAGGGGCAGGCACTCACTTATCAGGATCAAGAATTCACCACAAACCCCAACCTCTCCGATCAGTGTTTCTGCCTGGTTTACCTCATAGACGGAAATACAGTCCATCTCACAGATGATGGACTTTTTGACAAGCTGAAGATCATCCGTCAGAGAATCAGTAATAAGGGTAAAACTCAACCCTGAATGTTCATGATGGCCAACATTATAGTTTATGAGCTTGAGTTTTAAAGCAAATGAAGCCTCAGATAATCTATGTGCCTTGGATATATACAATACCAGCAGCAAGGCGAGAAATGTTGGACTTTACAAAATGCATGATAAACACATCCCACAACATGCTGCGAGTCCAACCATTCCTCTGACTTAAATTTTTTTTTGCAATGACCTACAGGTGATAAAACAGCAGGATAGAGTGAAGTGGGAGATTCAGGGAGAGTTGAAATGGTTACTTGCCATTACTCAAAGGCTACTTAAAATTACATCACCATGAATATATAGATTTTTTTTGTCTATGAGACATTAGTCTGACTTTGCCAGTGCCACTTTGGTCCTTATGTACAGGAGCATTGCTACTGATATACAGTTGTCAACATTTGAAGTGGATCAAAAAAGTTTTTCAAAATGGTCTTAAGACACAAATGAGTGTTGTTCAATAGTTTTAGGGCAACTTTTATGAAAAGTTTTGAGCCACTTCAAAGGTTGACTATACCCTTTAACAAAAACTGGCACATTTTTCTTTAACCTCTACATTGCATCTGTATTTGTTATAGGCATTCCCCAAGTGGTTGTCATGACCAAAGTGGATGAAGCATGTCCACTGGTCGGAAATGATCTAAAGAAGGTCTACACGAGCAAGATGATCAAGGAGAAGGTATGTGGCCTTCCAACATGTATGAGTGTTGCTTTTATATACTGTTTTTTTTCTTAACATATTAGATGTTTATTTGATTTATTGATTTTGTATTCTGTTTCTGTCCAGATGGAGCTGTGCAGTGCTAAAGTGGGTGTGCCCTTGACAAGCATCTTCCCAGTGAAGAACTACCATGATGAGATTGACACAGAAGATGAAGTTGATGTTCTGATACTGAAGGCTCTTGAACAGATTGTTCAGATTGCAGATGATAGATTGCTGGATAATGAAAAATACTGAAAAATAAGTAATGTATGGGTAACTAATTGAATGAAATTATTTTTTGAAAGATAACAGTCTATGACTCAGTAGAGTATTGTGTTTTGTCATACATGTGTACATACAAAGGGTTTCAAAGCTAATTAAATTGTGATGCACAGTCTAATTTAAATTTAGAAAATAATAAAGACATTACAAAAGAGAAAACAAAGAACGAGGAAACTGTTAATGTGAAAAATGTTAAATTATCAGAGTAAAGGAGTTAGTAAGAAAAAAATCCTTACAGTTTTTATTCTCAATAATGCATGTATTAAGCCTATTACCAATGTAGTTGAAGGCATCTGAACCATAATTTATGCTCAAAGTGATAGAAAGTGTAAATCGCCAGCTGTCTTGAAAATTATATTGAAATAACTGTATTTGCTGATTTGCATTTCACCTCCACAGTGAGGTAAAAAATCTGCCATTATTTATGGATTTTTCAGGTTTTCGGTTTTGCATTAAAATTGTATTTTGCATTTCCCCCATTCCTAATATTGTTTATTAATATTAATATTTCGTTTTTGGTTACATAAATGGAAAAATATTTCAAAGATCAGTTTCAATACTCAAGACCGCAAGAATGGAGGACACGTGAAAGAACCAGAATGTATTCTTGATATTGAGGATGCATTGATGCAGACAGTTCTTTTTTTTTAATGAAGATGAACAATACAACTATAAATGGCCTGGTACAAAATGCAAGCTTCCTTAATAAGACAACAGACAAGCATCATTAAAAAAAACACCTAGAGGTTTTCAGCAAATGTGTTTTATTAAATCACTTTCTCTTTCTTCATTCGTTTAAGCGACAGAAAATAAAGACATTTATAAAGAAATCATAATGTGATACATACAATTTTGTAGGGATTCTTAAGAATCTGTTCTTATGTAAAAATTATTTCCCAAGAAAAAATAACTGTGTTAACTGTTAAATCATATGTTTCATCTTTAAAAAATAAACCAAATAGTACATTTGATGATGGTCCAGGATCAACATTACTGAATTTACACTGTATTTAAATGATGATGATGATGGTCCAGGATCAACATTACTGAATTTACACTGTATTTAAATGATGATGATGATGATGGTCCAGGATCATTCATTCATTCATTTTTAACCACTTTCTGGGTTGCGGGGGCAGCAGTCTTAGGAGAGAACCCCAGACTTCCCTCTCCCCAGACACTTCCTCCAGCTCCTCCGGGGGGATCCCGAGGCTTTCCCAGGCCAGCTGAGAGACATAGTCCCTCCAGCGTGTCCTGGGTCTTCCCTGAGGGCTCCTCCCAGTGGGACATGCCTGGAACACCTCCCTAGGTAGGCGTCCAAGAGGCATCCAAAACAGATGCCCGAGCCACCTCAGCTGACTTCTCTCGATGTGGAGGAGCAGCGGTTCTACTCCGAGCTCCTCCCGGGTGACAGAGCTCCTCACCCTATCTATAAGGGTGCGCCTTATAATTATAATTAAAGGAAACTAATTTCTGCCGCTTATATTCTAGATCTTGTCCTTTCGGTCATGACCCAAAGCTCATGACCATAGGTGAGAGTAGGAACGTAGATTGACCGGTAAATCGAGAGCTTTGCCTTTCGGCTCAGCTCTTTCTTGCCGCTGCACCGATCCGCCTGTCAATCTCAA
Source organism: Danio jaintianensis (assembly GCA_903798115.1). Lineage (NCBI taxonomy): Eukaryota > Metazoa > Chordata > Actinopteri > Cypriniformes > Danionidae > Danio > Danio jaintianensis. The sequence continues at coordinate 8,591 of CAIGQV010007566.1, forward strand.
TTTCCATCCTTCCCTCACTCGTGAACAAAACCCCAAGATACTTGAACTCCTCCAACCTGGAGATGGCAAACCACCTTTTTCCGATGGAGCACCATGGCCTCGGACTTGGAGGTGCTGATTCTCCACACTCGGCAGCAAACCGCCCCAGTGCATGCTGAAGGTCCATGTTCGATGAAGCCAACAGAACAACGTCGTCTGCGAATAACAGAGATGAGATCCTGTGGTCCCCAAACCGGACCCCCTCCAGCCCAAGGCTGCGCTATGAAATTCTGTCCATAAAAATTATGAACAGAATTGGTGACAAAGGGCAGCCCTGCCGAAGTCCAACATGCACTGGAAAGAAGTCTGACTTATTGTCGGCAATGCGAACCAAACTCCTACTCTCATACACTCTCAGAAATAAAGGTAGAGGAGCTGTCACTGGGGCAGTACCTTTTCAAAAGGTACATATTTGTATCTAAAGGGTCCACAATGGTACCTCAAAGGTACTTTTTAGGTACATTTGGGCACTAATATGCACCTTTGAGGTACCACTGTGGACTTTTTGGGTACAAATATGTACCTTTTAAAAAAGGTACTGCCCCAGTGACAGCTCCTGTACCTTTATTTCTGAGAGTGTACAGGGACAAGACAGCCCTTAAAAGAGCGCCTCTGACCCCATACTTCCACAGGCGAACACCTTCTCCAACTCCACAAAACACATGTGGACTGGTTGGGCATACTCCCATGCACCCTTGAGCTCCCTGGTGAGGGTATAAAGGTGGTCCAGTGTACCACGGCCTGGACGAAAACCGCATTGTTCCTCCTGAATCCTAGGTTCAATATACACCTCATGGTCCAGGACCAACATTAGTGAACTTACACTGTATTTAAATGATGATGATGGTCCAGGATCAACATTACTGAATTTACACTGTATTTAAATGATGACGAAGATGGTCTAGTATTAACATTACTGAATTTACACTGTATTTAAATGATGATGATGGCCCAGGATCAACATTACTGAATTTACACTATATTAAAATGATTTTTATGATTAAAAAATCTATTTGAATTTAAGTGAATTTATATAGTACATTTTGGTGGTCTTTTGAAATTGGTCAATCATAAACCATTTTTTCACTGCTCCACTCTTTTAAATTCCAAGGTTTTTAAGATGGTAAATAAATAGTTAGTTTACTTTGTATTCCTGCATGCATTTTTGAAAACAGTTTACTATGCACACATCATTGGTCACAAAGGTGAGGGAAATGCTGGCACATTAGCTAAACTGCACATACCAGTTGTATACAATTGTTCAATGTAGCATTATATATGTCAATTAGGAAGCACATTTTATTTTAATTTTTATTTATAAATTATTTCTATAATAAATTGGGTTACAAACAAGGTTAAACAGTAGATGGAGTAACATACCTATTTAGCCTTAGTCTGCAGGTAAAAGGAGGGAAATATTTAAAATGGTCTGATGGGGATGTGATCAGCACACACTGATGACATCAGAGGGCGGTGATTGGTTGATTGAAATGTTAATCCAGGATCAACAAGGGATGTTAATCCAGGATTGCATCCTATTTGGCAAAACCACGGTCATCCCATTTTATTAGGTAATCCTTATTGTTGAACTGCATAAATATATTAGAGTTTTTATCCAATTCATCTTGAATGCAAGGCATTATTAAACTGTCTATTTAGTATGTGATATAGAAGTGAATGACAAAAATATATGTATATTTTATTATATTATTATTATTATATGCTTGTGTGTGTGTGTGTGTGTGTGTGTGTGTGTGTGTGTGTGTTAATAACCACCTTTTTCTTTTTCTATTTTCTCTTCCTTGTGATATTAGTTCTGAAAAAAGCCATGCTCTCACATGGCATATTTGAAATGTATTTTTTGTTTCTGTCTTTCTGTAGCACTCTTAAATTTGTTTTTACTTGTACACACACGTTGCTTCCATTCTCACATTAACAGGGACCAGAAATAAAAGCTTATGAGTTTTTCAGCATTCCAAAGTTCAAGTTTAGGCTTGATAGAGATGCACCACACCTGAAATTCAGAGAGTCAACAACTGCACTGTGCAGTTCAGTGGAATAAGTGCAGTAAAGGTGGACAGATCAATTCTGATAGTAAAACAACTGTAGAAAAGAGAAGGCAGATATTGTGTGATTCCTGCTCATGTTTTTTGTTGCTTATATACTGGGTGAAAGGGCATTTGATATTGTAAACCAACGTGATGACAGGGGGCTAAGATGAGGTTATCACTAGCTCAATAGCTGGAGTGTGTGAGACTCTTTTAAACGTCATTTATAATTTTGTGTTTCTTTGAATTGTTGGTGTTTATGGTTTTATTGACATATTTACTGAACTTAATTCTGTACATTATCCTTCAACATTCGTTTGAAACACTGGCAGTTTAAGATATTGTGTTTCTTTTGATTGCTGATATGTGCACATATCAGAGGTCATCACTACTCTTAAAGGGTTAATTCACCCAAATATGAAATCGATGTTATTAATCACTCACTCTCAAGTCATTTCAAACCTCTGAGACCATTCTTCATCTTCAGAACGCGATTCAAGACATTTTAGATTAATGCCGCGGTCACATTAGAGTTTGAGCATACAAAATTCTGTCGTACGGCGCTGCAAAAAGGGGTGGGATTAAACAAGATGATTATACATTTAAAAAAGTGAGAGATTGGTCTATATCTCAAATTTCTGTCCAGACAGGTCATGTTTTGATCATTGATTGGTCTCACGCAGTCACGTGATGCGGTTTTGCAGGTCAGAGTTCACCAAGCTTGAACTTTGCAATGCAGCGAACTGCGAAACTTGTCGCACAAGCTTGGGTTTCTGGTTTGACGCATTCGTGTGCGTATGAATCAAATTCTATAGGGAGAGAAAAGTCCAGTGTGACGGGAGGCGGGACAAGATGGCGGGCTGAACTCATGCGTTTTCACAGAGCAGCCTAGCGAATCTTCTAGCTTAGCTTTAGAATTTAAACATTTCTCATCCTCACCTAGCTAAAATAATAATTGAAACACCCTAGAGGTGTTTTGCCTCGGAAAAAAAAAGTAAGATCTCATGATGAAGACATCACTAGCGCAACCCTTTTGCAAGCCATAACGCCACTGACAGCTCGTTTTGACGCACAAGATGAACAGTTAGAAGAAATGGCGAATCAGATGCGAAAGAACAGTATCATGGCGGCAGAGATTTCTAAGGCTGTTTAATTCAATGCTGCTGAAAATAAAGATCGCAAAGAAAAATTTGTAGAAACAAGCAAATCACTCCTATATCTAACAACATCGCACAAAGACCTGGCGAGCAGAACATCAGAGCTAAAGCGATATAAAAATAGATGGAATCTCCGGAACAACGGGATAAAAAAAAAGCCTGAAGAGGATCTCCGTAAAGATACGATTGCCGTGAGAGCTGAAATTGCACTGCACTTGATTCATAAATTAGAAGACATTGTTGACACAGTGCACCATGTTGGCAAGAAGGAGCCAGGTAAACCCAGGCAAGTGATTGTGCAGTTAACAATGCAAAATACAGGGATGAAATTTGGAGATCTACAAAAAATTTGTCTGTGTGCCGTGACCATGGAGTTCGTTTTGTGGAGGATCTGACGAAGGAGAACCGGCTGGCCCGCGCTGCGCTGTGGCCTTTGATCGACCAGGCACGCAAAGCAGGAAAGATAGCGTACTACCGAGGACCGTTCGGGTATATTGAAGGGAAGCGCATTGACACCACATGACTGTTTATTTGATCTGTTTATGGTAGGAAAATTTGAGATATGACTGTTGAGAAACGCTTGGCTGGGAGGTATGCTCTGTTGTGGTTATAACTGTTTGGTGTTTATACCACCTTTTCTGAGCTTTCCTCTTTTCTGAACCATTTTCTGCTATTTTATTTAATTTTTGTTATTATTATTGTCATGTTTCCAGTTAAGTTAAAATTTTCTCTCATGTCACTAAACGTTAGGGGCATCCAAGATAAAGTTAAACGAAAAGCAATGTTCTTATTCTGTAAAAGTAATGGTTCTCAATGCATTTTTTTTACAAGAGACACACTCAGTTGTTTCAGATTCTTTGTTTTGGTCTAGTCAATGGGGAGATAAAGTATTACTTAGCCATGGCTCCTCCCGTTCGGTTGGTACTGCAATTTTATTTAATAATTGTCCAGGGAAAATAATTTCTTCTAAATCTGACCCTAATGGACACTGGCTAGCAGTGGTGTTAGATATTGAGCACATTTTTTTCATTCTGGTAAACGTATATGGTTACAATAATTCTAAACTGAACCAAAATCTATTTCAGGAAATATCCTCTGTAATTTCGGATTTAAAGAGATCATACCCTACAGAGAATATTGTTGTGGGTGGAGATTTTAATGTGGTACCGGATGAAACATATGATAGATATCCACCTAAAAGCACGTCTTCTCTGCTAAATCCCTTGGTGTCCCAATTCTGCTCTAACCTCAAAATAATTGATGCCTGGAGATCTCCATCTCCATCCTTCCCTTATTTTAGGTCCAATGCCGCCAGCAAATCAAGAATTGATTATTGGCTAATATCAGATAACTTACTT
>CAIGQV010007577.1:452-11104 GCA_903798115.1 Danio jaintianensis
GGGAAGTAGTGGCCCGGAAGACTCACCTGTCATTCTTTTCACGGGAGCTATAGGTAAGATCGCTCCTGGAAAAACGGCTATAGTCAGGGAACTGTTTTGTTTAGCTGCCCTACCTGTCTACAGTTATTTGTTAATCCTTTGTTGCTGTTTTTTTGTAAGTGATTTAATGAGATTAAAATATATATTGACGGGACGTCAATCTGTCATATTCAAGCGTCTTTTTTCTTTCATATGTTCGGCTCAAACCTTGATTTTATTAATCGAGCCATTTTGGGTTTTGGGCCGTAACATCTGCCCTAAAAGACTGATAGTCACATCCAAAAGGACTGATAGCCCCGCCCTAAAGAACTGATGGCCACACCCCAAAGGAATGATAGCCCCACCCTAAAGAATTAAAGATTAATAGGGCAAACTAATTTCTAGAAGTGCACAGATACACTACCATATACATATAAAAATAAGACAAGAATATTTTGATTTCATTCCGACTTCATAATAGGCATTCCGTTTTGCCTATATGTTTTTTCTCTGGCTCTTAAAGTTGGTGACTTTAAGGCAATAAATAAATCACCAAGGGCCACAGTTTCAGCTAAATATCTTGTTTAATGTACTACAAATGAAAAACGCCTACATCTTGGCCTTGAGGGAGCGTAAATAAACCACAAATTGCCATTTTTTGGGGTGAACTCACCCTTAAAGTTAACATGATTATTCTCTAAGCAGACTCCACTATCCTACCTGATTGATTAGAGTCTACGTTTTCTCTCAGAATCACTCAGCTCTGTATAATATGCAGCAGATGGTCAGTAAACAGTCAGTGGGTGCTCAATGGGTTGAAACTTGTGTAAATACACAGATAAACACAGTAGGCTGTTATATATGTGCGGTAAACAACAGCATTAAATGATGTAAACATCAGGTCAGTTGTGCGCTGTTGCCTATTATGATCAAGCATGTAACGTCTCTAACTCCAACACATTTTTTTAAAGCGCTGTTTTCCTGTCAGTCTGCATTCATTAATATCATAACTGTGCGCAGGATTCTCTCTTTAGCTGGAGTCACGGGTCGGTTCGCTCGGTGGTCTCGGAGATTCACCGCTTCATTAGTGCCGTTGTGAGGAGTTTCCCGCTGGGCTTTCAGGAGTTCAGAAGTTCTCTGAAACTACAGATGATTCAACTCGCTCTTACAACAGGTTCACAGAGTCAGTGGCCAATGATCGCTCTCTGTGTCTTAATTAATTACAAAAACGTGTTTAAGGCTGCATGAATTAAAGATTTTTTTTGTTCTTGTAAGATATGAAAGGCAAAATTGGAGAAAGCAATTAAGGTTTGTTGCGCTTGACTGTAAGGCTGTACAAATTTGTGAAAATGTGCTTATTTATCAACAAGCTGTTAAATAAATATACTGTATAAAAAGGTTCAATAATAGAAAAAAAATACTTATTCAATATTTCAATGCAAAAAAAAATGTATTTTTAGAATTATATATATATACAGTTACATATATATACATATCAGAATTATTAAACCGCCTTTGAATTTTTTTTTCTTTTTTAAATATTTCCCAAATGATGTTTAACAGAGCAAGGACATTTTCACAATATGTCTGATAATATTTTTCCTTCTGGAGAAAGTCTTATTTGTTTTATTTCGGCTAGAATAAAAGCAGTTTTTAATTTTTTAAAAACCATTTTAAGGCCAATATTATTAGCCCCTTTAAGCTATATATTTTTTTCGATTGTCTACAGAACAAACCATCGTTGTACAATAACTTGCCTAATTACCCTATCCTGCCTATTTAAGCCTTTAAATGTCACTTAAAGCTGTATAGAAGTGTCTTGAAAAATATCTAGTCAAATATTATGTACTGTCATCACGGCAAAGATAAAATAAATCAGTTATTAGACATGAGTTATTAAAACTATTATGTTTAGAAATGTGTTGAAAAATTTTAAACAGAAATTGGTGGAAAAAATAACCAGGGGGGCTAATAATTCAGGGGGGTTAATAATTCTGACTTCAACTGTATATATAAATATATATTCCTAAAGATTTTTTTATTTTAAATAATAAATAATATATTTTATGTACTATATATTAAATTTTTATATAATTTTTGTTATATTTTCATTAATCATGCACTCTAATATATTTTAAGTTTTTGTACCCGAATGGTGGGTCAGATATAGACAAACCCAATATCGGCTTACTTATTTATATAAAATTTTAAATACACTTTTTAACCCAATGGTTGGATTTGTCCATATATGACCCAACGTTGAGTTTTTTTTTTAGAGTGTGCATCGCTACCAGTGAATTCAATCATTCATTTTCCTTCGGCTCAGTTCCTTTATTCATCAGAGGTCGCTCCAGCTGAATGAACCGCCAATTTATCCAGCATCAGAAGGCCTTCCAGCTGCAATCCAGTACTGGGAAACACCCATACACACTCATTCACACACATACACTATGGCCAATTTCATTCATTCATTCATTCATTTTCTTTTTCTTTTTTTTTTATCAATTCATAAAATTTGGAAGAATATTATTTAGTGCTAGTAGCAACCAACAAAGGAAAATAAATGATAAAAATTAGAAATGTTATTTTAATAATATTAGAATAAAGTCTGAAAATGACAATGTTAATATATGTCATAATTAACATATTATGTAACCAATAGGCATGGTGGCTCAGTGGTTAGCACTGTCGCCTCACAGCAAGAAGGTCGCTGGTTCGAGCCCCGGCTGGGTCAGTTGGCATTTCTGTGGGGAGTTTGCATGTTCTCCCCGTGTTGACGTGGCTTTCCTCCGGGTGCTCCGGTTTCCCCCACAGTCCAAACACATGCGCTATAGGTGAATTGGATAAGCTAAATTGGCCGTAGTGTATGTGTGTGAATGAGTATGGGTGTTTCCCAGTACTGGGTTGCAGCTGGAAGGGCATCCGCTGTGTAAAACATATGCTGGAATAGTTGGCAGTTCATTCCGCTGTGGCGACCCCTGATTAAAGGCACTAAGCCGAAAAGAAAACGAATGAATGAATATAATATAATATATATTTTTATATAATATAAAATATTAAATGTTTACATAATTTTGGTTATTTTTCATTAATCATGCACTCTAATGTTGGGTCAGATATGGACAAACCCAACATTATTAAATTAAAATGACACTTTTTAATCCAATGGTTGGATTTGTCCATATATGACCCAGCATTGAATTTCAACAGCCCAGCAGTTTTTGGAGTGTGCATCATCACCAGTAAATAGATTTTTATTAATAAAATAAAATAATAGGTGTTATGCCAATATAATCACATTATACTTCTGGATATTTTGATTAAAATGTTAATGTTAATTAAAATGTTAAATTAAAATGTTTTATAATGATCATTTTATTAGATTGTAATTACAAATTATTAAAATTTTATTTATTAAAAATATTATTTAATTCTAGTAGCAACCAAGAATTTAAAATAAATGATAAATATGTAAAGTCTGAAAGTGACAGGAAAATCCACATTAATCAATAATTAACATATTATGTAACCAATAATGTGGCTGGGTTATGAAGCAAAAACAAACAAACAAATAAATAATTAAATAAATAATGTAAATAATTTACATACATTTACCTTAATAAGTATATTAAATTATACAAAACTTTATTATGTTACATCAGCAAATATTTATAATTATTTGCTAAATAATTATATTAATAAAGGGGCTGCACAGTGGCGCAGTGGGTAGCACGTTCGCCTCACAGCAAGAAGGTTGCTGGTTCGAGCCTCGGCTGGGTCAGTTGGCGTTTCTGTGTGGAGTTTGCATGTTCTTCCCGTGTTGGCGTGGGTTTCCTCCGGGTGGTCCGGTTTCCCCCACAAGTCCAAAGACATGCGCTATAGGTGAATTGGGTAAGCTAAATTGTCCATAGTGTATGTGTGTGAATGAGTGTGTATGGATGTTTTCCAGTGATGGGTTGCAGCTGGAAGGGCATCCGCTGCGTAAAACATATGCTGGATAAGTTGGCGGTTCATTCCGCTGTGGCGACCCCATGATTAATAAAGGGACTAAGCCGAAAAGAAAATGAATGAATATAAAAAAATGATTAGTTAAAATAGCATATTAATTAATTATAAATTTATATGAATTAATTACAATTATTTTGTACATTTTTGTGCAAACCTTGATTCTCTAGAGTGTGTTTGTGTAGAAGCAGATGAAAGCGTTTTTCTCCTGACATTAAGAGGGCGGTGTATTGATTTCCGATTGATGAAGTTCAGTGTGGAATGAGGGATTCCCTTTTATTAATCTCACACACTCCTCCATTTCCTGATTCACTCTCTTAACTGGCCTTTCAGACAGAGTGAAGGAATGAAATGAGGAGAGTGGTAGGAAAAGCTCCAGTCATTCAATCATTTATCTGATGTATTTATCTCTCTACGAGTTCATCTTCCTCCTCTGAGTTTTCACAGTGACAGCAGCTTCCCATCCAGCACATTCATCTATTTCAGCACATCTGAGATTATCAATAGATAATATAGTTATGTCATAAACTCTGCAAAATCCAGTTGTGTAATGTATGCATCTAATCTCTCCATGTCGTTTGTTGTTTCCATTTCTCGTTTGAATGCTGATCTGGTGTTGTTGACGTCACTGAGGTCTTTCATCTACCAGCAAAAGCCTGTAAAATGAGACCTTGATGCCTTTGATCTGAATGATTGCATGTATGAGATTGCAACATAAATGTTATTACAACGTCATTTATAACTTGTTTATGCATATTATGTTGGGTATCAGTAGACAAAGATGATAGAGTTGCGATGGTATGAAACGGAAAGTTGTGGAAGTAAAAAGCTCTATTCATTCCTCATAGGGAATTCGATTTTTAACCATAACTGAACAACCGAAAGGGGCGGCACAGTGGCTCAGTGGTTAGCACTGTCCCCTCACAGCAAGAAGGTCGCTGGTTCAAGTCCCGGCTGGGCCAGTTGGCGTTTCTGTGTGGAGTTTGCATGTTCTCCCCGTGTACGTGTGGGTTTCCTCCGTAGTTGGTGTTTCATTCCGCTGTGGCGACCCCTGATAATCAGGGACTAAGCCGAAGGAAAATGAATGAATGTTATTTTTGCTCTCAAAGTGCCAATAGCCATTGACTTCAGTTTAAGCTAAAATTAGCTTTCATGTTTTACTCAAAAAATAAGTCATCTACAACTTGGATGGCCAGAGGGTGAGTAAATTTAACAGCATTTATGATGAACTGTTCCTTTAAATCAACTTAATCTGAAGCAATTATATATTAAAGGTGCAGTATGTAAGTTTGACACCCAGTGGTTGAACTAGGTATTGCACTCCTGGATCAAAACAAATGCAGGGCAGGTTGCCAGATTGAGGACAGGAGCGAGTGATTTAAATCGTGTTCTATATGAAAGCAACAACACCCGATAGAAGGAATATTTTCCATTTTAAAAGGAGTTTTTGTTCTAACCAACACCTCGAATTGATATATTAGAAACGGCTTCTATTTCTTGCAGCTGAACAACAGAAAACTGACAATGATCACCTCAGGTACACCTCATGTGCTTTATTCAGTGTTAAATGCTAACAATGTGAGTTTGAATGCCATTTTACATGACATTTATTGCCATACTACTGAAAGCAGCAGCAGATAGTTCACCTCAGATCTTGAAAAAAAAATAAACCGTTTGAAATTGAACTTTAGAACTAAACACATATCAGTGATTCAGCATCTACATTTAATAATGTTCAAGAGCTTTAATATGTATTAATTAGATTGTAAACCTTACCATTTCGTGAGTGGCTGTATTTAAATTTCTGTCGTGTTTCGTCTGGTGCAAACAGCCAAATTGCTTATCACTGCAAATCTCGTCACAAAGTGTGTTGTTAGGACACGGGGTTACAATGTAACCTGCTCACTGTTTACGTTCGTAATATATATATGATTTGCTAATTAATAACCTCATGTGGAACTCTGAATCTGCATCTCATTTCGGAGTCTGCTACTGTCCACCGGAGGTCGCATTTCAGGCACGGACGCATGCTTTCACAGCCTTTCTGAATAAATGAATGAAATCGTGGTTTTCCAACAAAGCAACCCGGGGTGCTGACATATAATTGGCTAAAGTGGCATTGGGCGGGTTAAAATTACCAAAACAAAGACAGCATTCCGGCACGGAAAACACATTTTCAAAGCAAAATATCTGACTTCAGCATTGTTTTTCAGATAAACAAGAATGTTCACTTAGCGTGTTTTTTTTAATATCTGCAAACATACTATGGTGTTTTTATGCTTTAGAAGAGTCAAAAACTTACATACAGCATCTTTAACATGAAAAACATTTTAATAGAAATGAAAAGCATAAAAAAAAAAAAAGTTAATTACATTTGCCTCACATTCAGGATGCAAACATAAGCAAAAACAAGCTGCTATTATAATGGCCCTGTTTTCCTAACTAGACTCTCATTTTCCTTTTTCAGCACAAACTGTATTGTATTTATATAAACAGAAGCATCATTTCAGAATGTCCTTTAAAACCAGCATCAAATTTGCTATACTACATAAAGTGTGAATCAGCAGGTCTGCGGCTACGGCCTCCAAAAAAACAACAACACAACTTTCGGGCCTATTAGGTCCAAGTAAATTAAATGTCTGGAAAAAGTGAAACGTCTTCACGTCCTGATGAAAAACAATTACCATCTAAATAGGCCTGGAAACTGACACTGAGGTCATTGATGAAACTCTCTCTCCATCCCGAAGCAAACAGGTTCTCTCTCTATTGATTTCTCCTGCAGTTTTGACCCAGCAGTAACTTCATTTAACCAGAAATCTCCTGGGGAACAGAAGAAACCTGCGACCCGTATCCATAAGCCCACCGCAGGGGCTCATCCATTCAGACAATTGATTAAAAAAAAAACACCACAGCCATTTTCGTCATCTACTGTGAGAAACCAGAGCAAACGAGAGACGTATCAGTGCTTCAGCTCAGCTTGAGAAGAATGGATTTGGCTCAGTCCAGATCAGACTTGTCTAGTTTCCCTGGAGATCCGGAGAGCTAAAGGCAATCCGAGTCTCCGTTCCCTGGTGTCTCGCTCAGTGTGTTTACTTCACACATCTCTCCGTTCTGCTGCAATGCCTCTACAGTCAGTCTTCAGGATGAACGGGCTAAATGTAGAACTCAGAGAGCCTTGTTATAGTCATATGTTTAAAAAGTTCTGTAGTTCACTGGCATCATGTTGACAGAAGAGGTGATTAGAACCACAATAGCTGTTTACATCCAAAGATGCGAATTAGACTTTTGTGCAAAACTGAAATATCACATAAAACATTTGTGAATAAAGCACTATTTCCATCCAATGAGTTATGGAGAACAATATCATCACTTCCGGATAAACTGGTGGCAAATATCAAAAAGACAAATGGAATTTGCTGCGGTAGGAGAAGCCACAATGAGTCTTTTTTCATTCATTCATTCATTTTCCTTCGGCTTAGTCACTTATTTATCAGGATTCGCCACAGTGGAATGAACCGCCAACTATTCCAGCATATGTTTTACACAGCGGATGCCCTTCCAGCCGCAACCCAATACTGTGAAACACCCATACACTCTGACATTCACACACACACTCATATTTAGTTCACCCAATTCACCTATGGCGACGTGGTGGCGCAGTGGGTAGCACGTTCGCCTCACAGCAAGAAGGTCGCTGGTTCGAGCCTCGGCTGGGTCAGTTGGCATTTCTGTGTGGAGTTTGCATGTTCTCCCCGTGTTCGCGTGGGTTTCCTCCGGGTGCTCCGGTTTCCCCCACAAGTCCAAAGACATGTGGTATAGGTGAATTGGGTAAGCTAAAATTGTCTGTAGTGTATGAGTGTGTATGAATGTTTCCCAGTGATGGGTTGCAGCTGGAAGGGCATCCGCTGCGTAAAACATATGCTGGATAAGTTGGCGGTTCATCCCGCTGTGGCGACCCCAGATTAATAAAGGGACTAAGCCGAAAAGAAAATGAATGAATGAATGAATTCACCTATATCGCATGTCTTTGGACTGTGGGGGAAACCGGAGCACCCGGAGGAAACCCACACGAACACGGGGAGAACATGCCAACTCCACACAGAAATGCCAACTGGCCCAGCCGGGACTCGAACCAGCGACCTTCAGCTGAGAGGCGACAGTGCTACCCACTGAGCCACCGTGCCGCCCTGTGTGCCTTTTTTCTAATATAATAAACGGCTTATTGAAAAGCAACAAACACTCGGTGGCTTTTGGAGGCATATGTTCTTTTTATGTGCCTTTGCAATTTATGTACATCTTGACATGCCCAAAGTGTTCCTCCATATGTTTTCATCGAAGTTGTTCACAATATTTATCCATCTACACAATTTGTATTGTAGTCAAATGTGTAAACATTAGCTGCGGTTCGCGCTTCTGCCTTTGGATGTCTCTGGGACAAAGCAGCTGCATGAATGCTAAAGCTTTAAATAAAGGTGAAACCATCAACAAAAGCCTGACCCCATTTACAAATACAAGCGCAGCTGTTTAGAGCTCATTTCTGGTTAATGATGTCAGAATTTACCAATATTTTGGAATGGATGTGTGAACGGTCTTTTCCGGAAAAATTCTGGAACGTCCGTGCCTGTGTGAACAGCGCTTTTTTGAATCTACCGGTATAGTCGTTCCGGAAGTTTTCCAGATATTTACCGGTATCACTGTGTGAAAGGGGCTTTGGTCTCTCATGTGCACTCTCTCTGTGTGTCCGAAACTGAATAAAAAACGAGATCTAGCATGCCATAACTGCTGAAAATTCCGGCAAATATTATTTTTATCTTTAACCTATTTAACAATGAGACCTACAACAATATATAGAATGTTAGCTATCTATAATAATATTTCGAATGATAGCTGAAACTGTATTAGGAAGAACTATAGCTAGAACAACAGATAGAACTATAATAGACAGAACTTTACTTATCTAGAACAATAGTTGCAATGAGATCAAGAACAATATATAGAATGTTAGTTATCTAGTACAATATCTGGAATGATAGCTAGATAGCTAGAATTGCCGGTTCAATCCCAGCTCAGACCGGGTTAGGTGCAGTAGGACCGGTGGGTTACACGTGAGGGCTTGTCCGGGATGAGAGTGAGGTTTAGGGGGGTGAGTGTAACGAAGGCCATCTAGCGAAGTGCTCTAGCAACAGATGCTAGAGGCCATGGTCTTTAGCCTCCTTGTTAGAGCAACCGACTCCCATGCAAAGTTTCGATCCCAGCTCAGACCAGTTTGGGTGCAGTAGGACCGGTGAGTAACAATAGAAAGAAGTATAACTTGAACAAAATTTTGAACTAGAACAACACTGCACTAATAAATATGAAATTTCTCGCAATAACCCACGGCAATCTACTGACATTAATTCCCCTAATGCCCATAAAAATGTGTCTGGATGAGCACTGACTTGAATTAAGAGGAAAATGCACCATGAAAGGTCTGACTCACAGCACCTCAGAGAGTCCTCATCTGTGACACAATGACATGCTGTGACATCTTTACTTCTGCCAAAAATCTCTGCACCGCATCGGAACCAACATTATCGAACCGCCAGCACAGCAAACAGAGACAGTTCACCCTGCTTACGCATCCTAATAAACTGGAGAAACTTCTCTATTCATCAACTCCTCCGACGCCACATTCAATCTGGAAATGGGTGGCAAATGGACGGGATTTACAGACGAGGCCGTGAGGCGCACTATACTCTCGCACATGATTTTTAAAATATACTCTAATGCACTACGATAACAAAGCAGACACAAAGGATCTGATCTAAACCCTTTTAAAGCAGCATCTTAACTCAATAGATCAACATTAGAGACAAGCAGGAAAGACTCACAAAGAGCACTTCAAGGAGCACATAAGACATGATTGATGCTGATCAGTTTGATGTAAACATATAAAACATGCACATTCAGCAATAACTGATTCAAATGCATTTCATGGTAAAACATATACAACATGTACATTCAGGAATGCCTGATTAAAATGCATTTGATAAAGCATACACAACATGCACATTCAGCAATGCTTCATTAAAATGCATTTTATGTACAAAAAAATTGGGTTAATGCATATAAGAAAGGCACGCAGCAATCTCTTTTTTTTTTTTTTGCTTTTTTGTGGAAGATTCAATCCAGACAAGGGAAATATTGACCTGCTTTCAATCTGTTAACATTCTGTTCAGGTCTAAATCAGCCTGCGTCTAATCAACGGACTGAGATCAATCAGTGCTTTAAATCAAGAAATACTGCTTGAGGGCTGAAGAGAACGTAATAAAGATAATGAACGCTGAACACTAAATGTATATGCTTTAATCAATTGTTATTGCGCAATTGTTCCATTCTAATCTAGTCTGCATTTTGTGTCTTTAGCAGTTTTTAGTTTCAAAATTTATGATACAGAACTACATAATACACACCAGAGAAAAATAAGAAAATAAAAATGGAGATAGATACTGAGAAAGATGGACGGACGGGTGGATGGACAGAAAAACAAAAGAATGGACGGACGGGTGGATGGACAGAAAAACAAAAGAATGGATGTACGGGTGGATGGATGGACAAACAAAAAATTAATGGATGGATGTATGGGTGGA
>CAIGQV010007637.1:0-12717 GCA_903798115.1 Danio jaintianensis
CTTCTTGATTTTAGAATTATGAAGGAGCATTTTCTAGACAAGAACACAATATAGTCTTGTTTTCAGAAATAATGAGTCAAAATGAAGCGAGTTATTTCTCAAAACAAGCAAAATAATGAATTTCAACTCAAAAACAAGATCATTTTGCTTGTTTTCAGGAAAACTCACTTTATTTTGACTTTATTTTGAAGAATTTTGAGATATTTGGACTAGAAACGAGACTTTTTTTGTTTGTTTTTTTGCTGCGCTGTAACTCCTAGAAGTTTATTTATTAAGCCATTTTATGCCTTCCAGTTTTATTAGCTGTAGACATTCATCCAGAGAATGCATGACGTTTTGTTTTTATGTTGAAATGTTATTTGTTTTGTAATAAGTGATGAAGATGATGGATTAAGACCACTCGTACTGGTACTTTCCTTTCGTACTGAAGGCTACACGTGCAATGCTGTCTATGTTGTATTACTGTAATGCTAAAGGGGTCATGAGTGACTGCACACTTATAAGGGAAGACTTCTGTAGTTTGAGAAGAAGGATTTAGCGAGTAAAAGGGGTAAAGCTGTGATTTTAAAAGCTCCGAGAGGCGATGAATGTTCAACTGTGATGTTTTCATTCTGTGACGGTACATTTCCAGGACTTTTATTTAGTTTTTTTAATGGCTGTATTGGGATGGGAAGCAAACTGATGGCTGAGGATCTCCAAAAAAAATACAAATGCAATTAACTCAACACATTTCATTCTTCCACACACTCTTCCCATTTATTCTCTCTCTCTCGACATGGTACTGTACATTTCTGTGGAAAAATCCCTTGGGCCACTGTGGTTCAGTCCCACTGGAGCACATTAAAGCTTACTTGAAATGAGTCTTTGAACCGAATGTGTTGTCCTTTTTTCCCCCGTTAAAGGTCCCGTGAAGTGCTTTGAAATACGCATTTTTATTGGATGTTTGACGTAATCTCAAATGAAACATGAAGAGAGGGCGGGGCATAGAGTAGCTCCTCCCCCTTTTAAAAAAGCAGCCAATAGTGTTTTGTTTTATCAGCGCTCTGCCAGTGATAGTTGAGCTCAAGCGCATCAAATGAACAGCCAATGAGAAGAAGGGGGCGGGGCATGTCCGACACTAGAGAGCATTTGATTGGTCAGAAGATTTGATGAGAAACTGAAGTATGAGGTGACGTGAATAAAACCGTTGATCCATTTGGGCTGAAGTGACAAACTTTACATGTTTATATCAGTTTTATATCTTCTAAAGAAGAGAAATGCCAACTGACCCAGCCGAGGCTCGAACCAGCGAACTTCTTGCTGTGAGGCGATTGTGCTACCCACTGCGCCACCGTGACGCCCCAGTTTTAAATCTTCTAAACAAAAATTTTGTCAGTATTTTGGAGCACACTAGCTTATAGATAGCTTAAAAACTAACAATACTGATGATACTAACATCTACAAAACCCACTTTTAATTTCATGGGGCCTTTAGGTTTATAACATACTTAATTGAAATAATCATTATAGTATATAAACACACACACATTATATACTTTTTACAATTAAGTGTTTTGATAGTTCCTAAAACCAAACCGCACTGCAAAACAAAAAAACTTCAGAGTTTTTGTCATGTCTTGAGTCCAAATATCTACAAATTCAAGAAATCAAGAAGCTTTTTCTAGAGACGTACACTATATTGTCTTGTTTTCTGAGATAATGTGTCAAAATTAAGTGTCTTTCTTTAAAGGGGTGGTCATTCAGTTGATGTGTAATGTTGCTGTGTGGACATAAACAACATCTCTGAGTGTAAGATGCTCAAAGTTTAATGCAAAGGGAGGCATTGGCTTTTACAGAGTTAGCTTAGCAAAGCCTACAGCGAACGAATTTGTGGACTACAAAAAAATACATCCGGGCTAATGAGATCACAAACGTTCCAGGTAACGCGCATTCACTGCGCATACACCTTGCGCTGCAAAGGGGCGTGGCCACAGACGCCTTAGTAGAGAAAGGAAAATGCCATCCAAACGCTGCTATTTCCATGGATCTTGTTCTGTTTCACTATTTGGCCTTCCAAGGGACGTGACACAAAGAGAGAAGTGGTTAAAATTCATTTTTAATTATGTTCCAGAGTATTATAAAAAAGATATAGCTCTCTGTGCAGAGCATTTTACAAAGGACAGCTTCCACAATTGGTCGCAGTTAAGTGCTGGATTCAGCCAAAAACCTCTCCTCAAAGAAGAAGCAGTACCTATGATAAAAGAAGAAGCTGTGGATTGCGAGCCACAACCTGTAAGTACTTCTTTTTGTTAAAATTGATGTCTTACATGCATAGTTTCTAGCGTTCATTGTAGGCTGTGTTGTAGTAAGGACGTAAACAAGGATAAACAACGAGAAACGCGGTTTGTCACTAGCAATTATTATTAGCAAAATAAACCTGGCAGCATTTGTGCCCAAATTTCCGGAGAACGGGGTGTGTGGGGAGTTTGGTTTGGTGTGGTGGTCTCTGAGTAACAAAGTTGAGAACCGGGGGGGTGGATGGGCTGCGGGTGTATGTGATGTTAATAACCGTACCATGTTTTCGGCCGGCGGCGATCAGATGCTATACCAAAAAATTGATGACCTGGCATGGGGATGAAATTACAGAATTTTTCCGGGAGAAATAACAAGACGGGAGGGTGGCAGGAGATGGGTGTGAAATACGAGAGACTCTCTGGAAAAACAGGAGTTTGGCGGGTATGATTTAGCTTCAAACATATGTATCCGTTTTACCCCTGTAAACGTCCACAATCGTCACCAGCGACCGCGACGTATCTGTATGCGTCAGCATTCCGTGAGTTTTACATTTGAAATAATGGAGTATATTATGTCCAGACATCCCAAGTCTCCCTGAGGCGCCGCCACCGCCCCCTCCCCTACTTGTTTTACTAGATGTAAAACAAGAAAAAGGGATGTACAACACTGCGGTCAAGCCTGCAGCACTTCAGAAAAACAGTCAAGACGGCAGCAATGCATTGTTGAGCACGCGTACTATTACGGTAATTTCGTGAAGCGTTTTACTCAGAATAAAGAAAATACCACATCATATCACTTATTCCTTTTTCTGCAACGTATGTTTCATTATTTATTTATTTACAAAAGTGCGTTGTTTTCACAATAGGTTTGTCCGTGCTTTCATTATATTTTCATTTATTTATTCAGCATAAACACTCTTTATTAATACCTGAAGTGCGTTTTAATTTGTCCTGGCCTTACTACAGTACAATGTCATTACGATTGCATTTTTATGACGTGGTTAAACCTCAGAAAGTGAACGAAAAACCAAAGTAGACCTGCTATCTATTAGAAACGGAGACTTTACAGCCATCTTATAATGTATCATTTCCTATATACACTACTGTGAGATGCTGAAATGAAATGCTGATGGCTTGACCACATTCCTCCTCTTACCAACGAACAAAACCAAAAAAAACATTTAGAAACATCTTGCAAGAGTCGCGTTTGTATGGGTTCAGCTGTGTCCTCTTCATTTTCTGTGTCTGACTTAGGCTCAAACTGATGGAAACTTCACTGACATTATTTACAGTCTGACAGACAGCATGCAGGAGAGGCATGACGTTTCCTAGTGACGTGAAGCCGATCCGCCAGTCACAACACATTAGGTTAGCTGACTAATCAGAGCCCTCTGAGGGCGGGCCTTATAGGAGGAACCAGGAAATATGATGGTCGTTTCCATGTTAGCTCAGTAGCTGTATAAAATGAAGGTAAGATATGTGAACAAATAATGTGATTCTTTACAAATGAATCACGAACACACATTGTTTTGCACCCCATAAAGACAATCAAACCTTAAAAAAACACTGTGGACCACCCCTTTAAAACAAGCTAAATAATCCCATTGGCAGATTATTGTGCTTATTTTAAGGAAAAACTCACTTAATTTTGACTCCTTATTTCTGAAAACAAGACTGTATTTTTTGCTTGTCTAGAAAATGCTTCTTGATTTAAGAAATAATAATCAACAACTCTTAAGTAAGAGTATTTTTAACACTGAATTCTTACAATATAGTATTCCTGACTGTTAAATCGTCTGTAAACTCATATTGTGTCAAATGTCAAAACTCTTCCAAACCATATTTCAATCCAAAACTAAACGTCAATTGAGTTTTAAGTACAATTAATCCTATTCAAAGACTTTTATCATTCCCTACGCTGCAAGAAATGTAAAAGTAAATTCAAAGGAAACAGCAAATTAAATTAATTCAAAGCAAAGTAAATTCTTACTTTGAGTTTTGTCTTGTTTCTAGTCCAAATATCAAGTAGTTTTATAAATGTGTACTTTTACTTTCCCTTGAGAACATTTTTACTGCAGTATCGGTACTGTTACTCCACTACTTTCCTTCAACCTGCAGTCACTACTTTATTTATTCTTGTCTATGGGGATTAGAAAAATCAGTCCTGTGATTCCTGTCCAATCAAATCACATCATACCGAACTACCTCAAAACATGAGCGCTTTATAATTGAATTCAATTCAATTCAATTCAATTCATCTTTATTTCTATAGCGCTTTTACAATGTAGATTGTGTCAAAGCAGCTTCACATAGAAGATTATTTAGTGAATTGGAATGATGTCCGTTCATTTTTTAGAGTTTAAGGTCAGTTTGGAAGACGGATGATGACCTGTATGATGACCAAAATGGCCTTAAACACCCAGCAGGCACAAGACGTCAACATGACGTCAGATTGATGTTGTACCCCAACGTCATGGGGACGTTGCATTTTGTTTGGAAATGAAAATTGGGTTGACGTCAGAACCCAACGTCAGGCCGACGTCAGTCTCCAACGGCCAACCTAAAATCAACCAAATATCAGCCTTTAATGATGTTAGAGCTTGACGTTGTGTGGATGTTACCACTATGATGTCTATCAGATGTTGGATTTTAGTTGCCATACCTGACGAATAAATGTCAGTATTTGACGTCAGTATGATGTTCGTTTAAGATGTTGACTCAACGTTGGATTTTGGTCAGTTTCTAACACAACCTAAAATCAACCAAATATCAATGTCATTTGACGTCGTTATTGGACATCAAAATGATGTTGTCCTTAGACACTGGCTAGACATTGAATTTTGGTCACCTGACATCACAACCTAAATCTAACCTAATATTAACGTTTTATGACGTGTGCCTGCTGGGCAATAACTAAATGCACTACAGAATGTTACGTTTACACACATCCACAAATTACATGTAAATGCATCAGCTTTTTACAGCGTGATACTCATTACTCACTATTCTTGAGTACTTTTGAAAGGTCTACTTTTTACTCACACTTTGAGTAATATTCACTTCCTGCACTACATTTTTAGGCAAGTAATGGTACTTTTACTTAAGTATGATTTTTCAGTACTCTTTGCACCACTGAAATTGAGTTTTTCCTTAAAACAAGCTAAATAATCCCATTGGCAGATTA
The DNA here is from genome assembly GCA_903798115.1 of Danio jaintianensis. Lineage (NCBI taxonomy): Eukaryota > Metazoa > Chordata > Actinopteri > Cypriniformes > Danionidae > Danio > Danio jaintianensis. The sequence goes on from CAIGQV010007637.1 coordinate 5,457, forward strand.
TTTTGCTTGTTTTAAGGAAAAACTCACTTAATTTTGACTCATTATTTCTGGAAACAAGACTATATTTTTTATTAATTATTAATTAAATATTAATTATTTTTAGATATTCAGACTAGAAACAAGACAAAAGAAATCTAAGAAAAGTATTTTTTGCAGTGTTGTGCAACTTTTTCATGAAAACGTTGAAAAAAGACCTCAAATAAGATACATTTTCCTAATTTCTTAATGTTACTTGGACATTTTTGGACATCAACAACATTTAAAAATGTCCAAAAAAAAGCTGGACATCAAAAAACATTTACAAACAAAGCAAAAGTTTCCTTCATCATCATAGTTGATGAGAAGTCTTGCATCCAGAGCATTGGCACTTCAGCTCTCACGAAGCCAAAATCCTCCTGACGGCAGCTTTATTTCTGAGCAGGAACCAAGTCATCGATGCCACCATTATTTTCCAGTCTTTTCTCCATTCGGATGAGGAGTTTGACTCCGTCCACCACTAGCTGGGTCAGTCCAACTTCATTGAGGCCTATAGTCTGCAAGTTGCTGATTTTGTAGACGCCTGGATAGCCTGCACGTAAAAAACACAACACCACATACATTTTCAAACTACAATTTAATGTGAACTCACACAAATTTGCTGGCAGCTAGCTCTCTGCAACTCTCACATGGTCGCCCACTGAAGCTAAGCAGGGCTGCGCCCGGTCAGTACCCGGATGGGAGACTACATGGCAAAGCTAGGTTGCTGCCGGAAGTGGTGTTAGTGAGGCCTGCAAGGGGTGCTCAACCTGTGGTCTGTGTGGGTCCTAATGCCCCAGTATATTGATGGGGACTCTATACTGCTCAGTGAGGATGAGACGTTAAACCGAGGTCCTGACTCTCTGTGGTCATTAAAAAACCCAGGATGTCCTTCAAAAAACAGTAGGGGATTTGCCCACTGGCCCCTGTCCATCCCCATATCATGACTCTGTCTCCTCTCCACCAATCAGCTTGTGCAATATGTCATCCAGGTGGATGCTGCACACTTGTGGTGGATGAGGAGATTCCCCTATTGTGTAAAGCGCTTTGAGTGTCTAGAAAAGCGCTCTATAAATGTAAGGAATTAAATTGGTCATTCATTTAGTTCATGAAGTTTAATAAGTTCAGTTTCCCAGTACGATTGGGTTAGATCAATGGTCTCAAACTTAATTCCTGGAGGGCCACAGCTCTGCAGAGTTTAGCTCCAACCACCTCTAATTCACACCTGCTTAATAGTCTCTAGTAGTCTTGAACACCTTGATTAGTTGGATCAGCTGTGTTTGATTAGGGTTGGAGCAAAACTGTGCAGAGCCGTGGCCCTTTAGCAATCAAGTTTAAGACCCATGGGTTAGATGATCACATGAATTTGTTCATTCATTCATTTTCTTTTCGGCTTAGTCCCTTTATTAATCTGTGGTCGCCACAGCGGAATGAACCACCAGCATAATTTGTTCATTGTTGCAAATATCATTAAAGTTCATGTGGCAAGAAAACAGGACAATATTTACCAACCCTGTTCCTGGAGATCTACCTTTGTGTATATTTCTGATCAACACATACCTGTCTGTAATTATCAAGCGCTGCTTCAGGTCCTGATTACTTGATTCAGTTGTGTTTGATTCGGTTTGGAGCTGAACTCTGCATGAAGGAACAGGAGGACGTCTGTGCTAGATCCTTTGGTTCAATGGATATTAACTTAAACAGGTGCAGTGCTTACCAGAGCTGAGAAGTATGATCATATTAGTCCGGTTCTGTCAGCATTGCATTGGCTCCCTATTAAACATTGTATACATTTTTTAATCTTATAAATTACCTACAAAGCCCTAAATGGCTTAGCTCTCCAGTATTTGAGGGAGCGCCTGCTGTGTTACAGCCCCTCACGTCCACTACGCTCAATTAATTCTGAACAATTAATATACCTAGAACATCAAAATCAACTGTAGGCGGTAGATCCGTCTCACTATCTGGCACCTAAACTCTGGAACAGCCTTCCTAGCACAGTTCGGGAGGCAGATACACTCTTTTAGTTCAGTTTAAAACTAGACTAAAATCACATCTCTTTGCACTAGGATACACATAAAACACAAACTTTAAAATCCAAATCCTCTATTGGAGAATGCTTAGCAGCATTAATCAGGGCAACACATCCCAAAAAGACTGTACATTGACTGCCATCTACACTCATGTTAGTCTCTTTGTTTGTCCGAGGTTCTTACAATCTTTGATCCATCCCGTATCCAGAGCAGATGGTTATTGCGCGCTAAAGACAAACTCAACACAGCTTTAACTGACAGTAAGGAGCTGCGCTGCGTGTGAAAGTTGAAGATCTCTAAAAATGCTGCACTCACATTACAATATCGAGAAGCGACTGTAACGAACACATCCGTCCAGCGTGTGTTTACATTGAAAAACAATAGAAAAGTAGTGCACTGGAGAGGAAAAACGCATTCTGTGTGAATGGCCCCTTACACTACACTAGTTACTTTAAGACTTCTTAAAGACACTGCAGTGAACCACGAATTCTCAATAAAGAGTCCTGCTTGAAGAGAGCAGAGAGTCTCCTGGTCTTCGCTTCTCGCTTCTTCTAAGCTTCTGCTTGACGGATGCTCATTGTTCTCGAGCACTACAACATCTTTTAGACTGCAGCTCTGCCCTTTACAGAGTTGCTGTTTTCATTGACATATATTCATTCAATAATTTTCTTTTCGGCTTAGTCCCTTTATTAATCAGGGGTCGCCACAGCGGAATGAACCGCCAACTTATCCAGCACATGTTTTACGCAGCGGATGCCCTTCCACACACATACACTACGGACAATTTAGCTTACCCAATTCCCTTATAGTGCATGTCTTTGGACTGTGGAGGAAACCGGAGCACCCGGAGGAAACCCACGCCAACATACAAACTCCACACAGAAATGCCAACTGACCCAGCCGAGGCTCGAACCAGCAACAATTCTTGCTGTGAGGCGACAGCGCTACCCACTGCGCCACCGCGCTGCCCTGACATATATTATATATCAGGAAATTAAGCATATTCAGATGGTGCATAATTACATTTTTATGCTAAACTAGAGTTTTCCATACTTGTCGCTTCCATTTGAAGTCGTAGCCTGTCCAAGATGTCTTCCAGGCGTTTGTTTTCGGCAAGATGCAGCAGATTTACGGTGACGCTTGCCTTCAGGCCTGTGCCCACCTCTGCAGGTGAGCTGACCACCCAGCCCAGGTGAGTCTTCCATATGAACGAATGCCTCAGTTTCTTATATAGCGTCTCCATCTGAAAAAAAAAATTAAAAGATTTTAGATTTTTAGCATGCGCAAGGTGCATTATATGTTTAGTGTGGCTGAACAATGTATCGTTGAGCATCAATACTGCAATGTGTGTATCGGCAATAGTCACATCGCAGCATTAGATTATTTATTAAAGATTAAAGGATAAATATATTATTCATTTATTCATTCATTTTCTTTTCGGCTTAGTCCCTTTATTAGTCTGGGGTCACCACAGCGGAATGAACCGCCAACTTATCCAGCATTTGTTTTACGCAGCGGATGCCCTTCCAGCTGCAACCCATCACTGGGAAACACCCATATACTCTCATTCACACTCATACACTACGGACAATTTAGCCTACCCAATTCACCTATACCACGTCTTTGGAATTGTGGGGGAAACCGGAGCACCCGGAGGAAACCCACGCCAACACGGGGAGAACATCCAAACTCAACACAGAAATGTCAACTGACCCAGCCGGGACTCGAACCAGCAACCTTCTTGCTGTGAGGCCACAGTGCTAACCACTAAGCCACCGTGTCACCCCTATTGAAATAATTATTATATTTAATAATATTTTTAGGGCTGCATGGTGGCGCAGTGGGTAGCACTGTGGCCTCACAGCAAGAGGGTTGCTGGTTCGAGTCCCGGCTGGGTCAGTTGGCATTTCTGTGTGGAGTTTGCATCCGTATTGGCGTGGGTTTCCTCCGGGTAATCCGGTTTCCCCCACAGTCCAAACACATGCCCTATAGGGGAATGGATGAACTAAATTGTCCGTAGTGTATGTGTGTGTGAATGAGTGTGTATGGGTGTTTTCCAGTGCTGGGTTGCGGCTGGAAGGGCATCCGCTGTGTAAAACATATGCTGGAATAGTTGGCGGTTCATTCCGCTGTGGAGACCCCTGATAAATAAGGGACTAAGCAGAAGGAAAATGAAGGAATTATTTTAATTATTTATACAATGATGACCATGTTATTTTACACTTGATTGTTCAATTTCTGTACTTGAATACTGTTAGACTGCCCAGAAAACCAGTAAGCACAGTTTATTTCACTTTTATTTTTGATCTGTTGTATTTATGTATGCAGCAGTTTTAGGCCCTTTGCTGTTTACAATATACATGCTACCCCTGGGAGACATTATAAGAAGACACGGGATCAGCTTTCACTGCTATGCAGATGATACTCAATTATTTATTTCAACAAAACCTGATGAGACGTCTGAACTGTCTAAGCTAACTGAATGTATTAAAGATGTTAAAGACTGGATGACCAACAATTTCCTTCTCTTAAATTCAGACAAAACAGAATTATTACTTATTGGGCCTAAATCCTGTACGCAGCAGATCTCACAACTCGACCTGCAATTAGAGGGACACAAAGTTAGCATTAGCTCTACTGTAAAAGATCTGGGTGTTATACTAGACAGCAATTTAACCTTTGAAAATCATATCTCCCATGTCACAAAAACCGCCTTCTTTCATCTGAGAAATATCGCTAAGTTACGAAGTATGCTATCCATCTCAGATGCAGAAAAACTAGTTCATGCTTTCATGACTTCTAGGCTGGATTACTGTAATGCTCTGTTCGCTGGTTTCCCAGCATCCTCTATTAATAAACTTCAGCTAGTACAAAATGCAGCTGCCAGAGTTCTTACCAGGTCTAGAAAATATGATCATATCACCCCAATTTTATCTTCCTTACACTGGCTGCCTGTTAAGTTCCGTATTGATTATAAAATATTGCTTCTTACCTATAAAGCTTTAAATAATCGAGCACCTGTTTATCTAACCAACCTTCTGTCTCGCTACAATCCAACCCGCTCTTTAAGATCTCAAAACTCAGGGCTTCTGGTAGTACCTAGAATAGCAAAGTCGGGTACAGGTGGTCGAGCCTTTTCATTTATGGCTCCTAAACTCTGGAATAGCCTTCCTGATAATGTCCGAGGCTCAGACACACTCTCTCAGTTCAACACTAGATTAAAGACCTATCTTTTTAGTAAAGCATACACTCAATGCATCGCATAACGGTATGATGCATGAATGTGCTCCACGCAGGTGAGCGGGCTCGACATCACCTGTAGGACACACTCCTCAATACACCAGACATTGTGTTAGAAACTCTCATATGCTTTACATGTTTGTTTCTATGTTTGTTTAATTAACTGCTATTTTCATCTATAACACTCCATTTTTGCATCTCGTTTATATACACTATGAACAGCAGCTACAGTAATTATTTTCTTTATTCTCTATTTCCACCTGGGGATACTCATCCCGAGGTCCCTAGAGACTATGCAGCGCCATTGATGCGATCCAAGACCTGTGAAGAGATGATCCCAAGGTATCTATAAAACTGGACCAGGTCGTATCCCGAGCTGATGCTGTGGTCGTCATGGAGTGCATGAGACTGATTCCTGAATGACCACTGTGACAAATGAGTCCCCACATTGATCCTGCGGGCCAGCCTGACCTCCCGCCGGTGCCCTACTCACACCTGCAGCTTCTGGACGTCCAGCTTCTTCAGCCTCCAGCGCCTAGACTGCAGGTCTGAACAGGAAGTTTGACCAGATGAAAAATGGTCGTGCCCAACAGAGCCTAGTTCCTCTCAAGGGTTTTTTTCCCTTCACATGTCAATTGGTGAAGTTTTCTTTCCTCGCCACTGTCGCCACTGGCTTGCTCGGATTGGGACTTGTGAAACTGTGCTTCGGTGGATTTGCTCTACAGTGTTTGAACTTCCAGCAGTGAAATTTAAACCACACTGAACTTCAACTCTGAAATCTGGACTTTACTAGAACTATGTTAAGCTGCTTTGACACAATCTACATTGTAAAAAAAGTGCTATATAAATAAACATGAATTGAATTGTAATTTATTATAATTTATGCAGATGCACTGTATAGAAAAAGTCGATCCCAGTTGATCAAAATTAATATAAACTTTCCAAATAGAGCTATTCAGATCATCTGTTGAAATTGTATTCATATCACAATATATAGATCGCAGCAGAACAAAATATCTCAATGTCCGATTTCTCCAATATCGTGCAGACCTAATGTGTAGTATATATTTATGCCTCAGGGTACAGTATTTTCTTCTCACAGAAATGATATGTCATTAAAACAAACCTTTTGCACATTGATGCAGATGGTTTTAAATGCCTCTTGTAAGCAAGCATCACTTCTGTAAGACACCAGTTTCAGATGGTCCTCCATGTTCACCCAAACAGCCAGGGACCCGTCCTTACTCAACCTAAATGTGAGGGGAAAACATACTCGATAAGCAAAATTTTCCCCCTGATGTAAATATAGACCGCTTATGAACTCTGACCAACCACAAGGCCCTGGCGTCAGGCCAGTCACGAGCCACACCGATCTTGATCAGAGAAGACGGAGGAAACTCCATCACAACCTTGCGGTCTTCACTCTCGTGGCTGAGCTCATCTATGGAGTACAGCTTTCCTGGCAGACCCTCGCCAAGCTGCTCTAAAGCTACACAACAATGAACATAAAGTTAGCATAACCATCTGATTGAGGAGTGTCACTGTCCTGCAGAGCTCAGTTCTAAGTAGAGCTGATCCATTAATTGCATTCGCAATAATATTGCAATATTATAAACTTGAGGGTAAAGCAGTCTACAGAGCAACAATCATGATAATAATTTCTCTATTTCTGACCATTGGGATGCCGTGTGTGTGTGTGTGTGTGTGTGTGTGTGTGTGTGTGTGTGTGTGTGCGTATGCGTGTGTGTGTGTGTGTGTATTAGAGTAATGGTGAAAAAACAATCAAGAAATCGAGCCTGCATCATATCTGAGATATTCAAAATGCATCACTATTCTCTAATGAATTGATTCTGTGCTTAAAAACTAGCCTCGAGCTCTGTCTACTGTTAAACACCAGCCTAGAGCGCCGTCTGCTGTTAAAAAAACTAGCCTAGAACAGTCTGCTGTTAAACACTAGCCTAGAGCGCCGTCTG
>CAIGQV010007754.1:3388-13498 GCA_903798115.1 Danio jaintianensis
TGTAGTTCTTCCTAGTCTATTAACCACAACAGCTGCTTCTGATCAGTCAAGCACAACTGCACCTAATGGTCGCATCAACACTAAAGACCCTTTGAGTTCTGAGACATCAGTTCCTGATAATTCCACAACTGCTCCAGTTCCTGCAGGTCAGTCAAGCCCAGCTCTTTCTCCAGGCCATTCTAGCAATGCAGTTCCTAATGATTTGTCCATCGCAACTGCTGATAATGGACCAGTTACAACTAAAGAAACTTTGGATTCAAAGACATCTGTTCTTATTGATTCCACAACTGCTCCAGTTTCTGCAGATCAATCAAGCACAATTGTTCCTCTAGACCAATCAAGCAATGTAGTTCTTTCTAGTCTATTAACCGCAGTTGCTTCTGCTCAGGTGAGCACAACGGCACCTAATGGTCCCAAGACCACAAAAGACCTTTTGACTTCAAAGACATCTGTTCCTGATAATTCCACAAACACTGCAGCTCCTACTAATCTGTCAAGCATTTCTTCAGGTCATTCAAGCAATGCAGTTTTTAATGATCTGTCAAACACAACTGCTAATAATGGACCAGTAACCACTAAAGAAACTTTAGATTATTCAAAGACATCCATTCCTGTTGATTCCACAACTGCTGCCCTTCCGACAGATGAGTCAAGCACAACAGTTTTTCTAGACCAATCAAGAAATGTAGTTGTGTCCAGTCTATTAACCACAACAGTTTCTAAGGATCAACTTAGCACATCTTCACCTAATGGTTCCATGACCACTAAAGATCTTTTGGGTTCATCAAAGACATCTGTTCCTGATGATTCCACAACCACTGTAGTTCCTACTGATCTGTCAAGCACAACCCTTACTCCAGGCCATCCAAGCAATGCAGTTCCAAATGATCTGTTAAGCACAACTGCTGATAATGAACCAGTCACCACTAAAAAATATTTGGATTCAAAGACATCGGTTCTTGCTGATTCCACAACTGCTGCGGTTCCTGCAGATCAGCCAAGCACAACTGTTCCACTAGACCAATCAAACAATGTAGTTCTTCATAGTCTATTAACCACAACAGTTGCTTCTGATCAATCAACTACATCTGCACTTAATAATCCTGTATCCAGTACATCTGCTAATCAGATTACCACATCTATAATACTTGGAACCTCAGCACATTCTAATGTTGTCACAACCTCAACCACATCTTCATCACCACCAAACACTTATCCATCAACTAAAGCATCTACTGGTTCAGCAATGCCAGGGGAGGTATTTGTTGTTCTGCAGATCCGTTTACAAAGACAATATATTGATGCTTACAATAACCCTGCTTCCATGGAGTACCAGAGTCTGTCCATAAACATCACTATTGAGGTGATCTAACAAACAAACAGATATTTTCTTAATTATGTAGACTAGACTATCTTTAAAATAAGCAAATTCTTAGCTTAAGTTTGTGTTTTTCTGTTTCTGTAGCTGAATCGACTCTACCAGGAAATTTATGGAACCCGCTTCCTCAGATGTTATGTGATAAGATTCTGGTATGCTACTATCCTTTATTTCTTTTTGTAATAATTGTTTGAAAAACTGTATTAATATTAATATTGAGATTTTAATAACGAAGGTTAGAGTGTTAGGGAACCCACTCTCTGCTCAATTAATATAAGGACTGGTACTTACATCACCTCTGACATGTAAATTTTGTATTAAGGTCGCATAGGTGCATTTATGAGTACATTCTCTGACAACTTCTGGTCTCCTAAGCTTAAGCATCATTCAGGGATTTTGCATTAGTATAATAGCATCACTCCCAAAAGGGTGTTCTTTGATAATCTGAGATACATTTTATTTAAAATTTTAATGATAAATTTTTATCTAGTGAAAAGATAAAGAAGATTAACTTACACAACCATTTAATAATTTGAAAGCCAGGCTAAAAAGGAGTCTTAAGACATGATTGAAAAGGCTGTTAATGTTCTATATATATCTATACATGTATGCGGTGGCACAAGAGAAAGTGTGAGAAGATCTAAGTATGCGGGAAGGAGGATAGATGTGGAGAAGGTCAGTAAGATATGGTAGAGCAAGGTTATGAAGTGCCTTAAATGTGAGAAGCAGAATAGACCTAGTGTAATGTGCACTATGAATGAGGTCCTAGACACAACGTGATCTCCTGAATTCTTAACCAACTGGAGTTTAGGTAGACATTTAAAAGGAAGACCAGTGAGAAGTGCATTACAATGATCAGTACATGAATAAGAACTGCAGTATTATTAGTTGTGAGTGAACGACGAAGACAATTAACATTACGCAGATAGAAATATGCAGTATCTCTAATATTATTGACATGACCTTCAAAAGAAAGTGTGTTATCCAGGATGACACCCAAACTCTTGACAGATTGCATTATTGTCCATGTCTACAGTAAGACAATCAGGTTTTGTCAAAGTTGATTTTGTAACAATGAGTAACATCTCAGTTTTATTGCTGTTGAGTTTTAAAAAGTTAAAGTCTTTAATTTCAGATAAACATCTGGTGAAGGAAGGTGGAGGAACAAAACTGGAGAGTTTGAAAGTAAAAAAAAAAAAAGCTTGGTGTCACTTTGGCTTGCATTTATCAAGGTTCTCAAAGCTCCGTTTTAGTCTTAAAGGTGCAGTATGTAAGTTTGACACCCAGTGGTTGAACTAGGTGTTGCATTCCTGGATCAAAACAAACGCAAGCGCAGGTTGCCAGATTGAGGACCAACAAGGCTGATTTAAATCGTGTTCTAAATAAAAGCAACGGCACCCGATAGAAGGAATATTTTCCATATTAAAAGGAGTTTTTTCTAACCAACACCTGGAATTGATATATTAGAAACGGCTTCTATTTCTTGCAGCTGAACAACAGTAAAATGATCACCTCAGGTACACCTCATGTGCTTTATTCAGTGTTAAATGCTAACAATGTGAGTTTGAATCCCATTTTACATGACATTTGTTGCCATACTACTGAAAGCAGCAGCAGATGGTTTACCTCAAATCTTGAAAATAAAATAAACCATTTGAAATTGAACTTTAGAGCTGTGACTCAAAACCAACACATGTGATTCAGCATGTACCATTTAATAATGTTAAAGAGGTTTAATATGTATTAATTAGAGTATAAACCTTACCATTTGGTGAGTGAGTGCATATTCTGTGCTTCTAAATAGCTGTATTTACATTTCTGTCGTGTTTCGTCTGCTGCAAACTGCCAAACTGCTCATCACTGCGTATCTCGTCACGTAGCGTGTTAATATTTATATTATTTGCTAATTAATAACCACCTCACGTGGAACTCTGAATCTGTGTCTCATTTCGGGGTCTGCTACTGTCCACCAGAGGTCGCATTTCGGTCACGGACGCATACTCTGAGAGCCTTTCAGAATGAATGAATGAATGAAATACACTGTTTTCCAGCAAGGCAACCCAGGGTGCTGAAATATAATTGGCTAAACTGACATTGGGCGGGTTAAAAGAACCAAAACAAAGACAGCGTTCCGGCACGGAAATTACATTTTCAAAGCAGAATATCTGACTTCAGCATTGTTCATTCATTCATTCATTTTCTTTTCGGCTTAGTCCCTTTATTAATCTGGGGTCACCACAGCGGAATGAACCACCAACTTATCCAGCATATGTTTTACGCAGCGGATGCCCTTCCAGCTGCAATTCAACACTGGGAAACATCCATACACACTCATTCACACACATACACTACAGACAATTTAGCTTACCCAATTGACCTATATTGACCTGGACTTGTGGGGGAAACCGGAGCACCCGGAGGAAACCCACACCACAACACGGGGAGAACATGCAAACTTCACATAGAAATGCCAACTGACCCAGCCAAGGCTCGAACCAGAGACCTTCTTGCTGTGAGGCGATCATGCTACCCACTGCGCCACCGTGACGCCCACTTCAGTCTTGTTTTTTAGATAAACAAGAATGTTCACTGAGCATGTTTCTTAAATATCTGCAAACATATTGTGCTATTTTTATGCTTTTAAAGAGTCAAAAACTTACATACAGCACCTTTAAGAGCTGAAAATTAAAATGTACTCTTAGTTGCAATATAAAAGCCATTTATCATGTTTCTTAAAACTAAGAATCACTCTTACTCTCCCAGTTAAGACAGCTTGAGAGGCCTCTCAAATGGTCAGGAGTTGCCAGTAGGGGCTGTGGAGTAGAGAACTGTGAGGGACACATTTTTCAGTGACCTTGTTGACTGAATAGTAATGGTGGAAAACGTGTCAATGTTTCCTTTCAAGCGTTATATTATATTATTCTCTTAAAATCCTTATTGTCACTTGTGTGTTAAATGTAAACTCATTTTTCAATATTAATTATTCAGAAAATATTATCTTAAATAAGGAAATTTACTTTGGTCCAAATTGATTGGTCCATGTCATCATCCAAAATCCCATTTGTGGCACAGCTAAGTGTCTAAAACATTTAAGAGGTCATGAAACCCTAAACCACATTTCTGAGTGGCGAATGGTCAAAAAATCAAGGGAAACATAAAAAATATAATAATTTAGTTGAAATATTGTAGTTTGTAATTGTTTTATTGCAATAACTGGTTTGAATTTAAATGTATTATCTTTCTATTTCTAAAAATATTTGGTGACTAGATAAAACTGTATTCATTGAGACATGGATAAAAATATTCATATTCATGCCGAGCACTGTAAGTATATAACTGCATTGCATGTTTTGACCTTTTTTTCGCTGCAGGCCTGGATCAGTAGGTGTGGACACACAACTCATTTTTCAAAACCAGAATGTGCTTCCCAACGCAACAAGCATTGAAGAAACTCTGACTACAGCCATCACCGACTCAATTGTGTTCCTTCAAGTGATTCCTTCCAGTATCACAATCGGTGAGGTTTTCTTATGCTGCTTTTGAAAGTGAATTGATTTGCTGTTATTGATGTCAGTGACTGATTTATACTTATTTTCCTCTAATTTCAGTGGAATCTCTAGGCTCCATTAACACCACCAACCAAACGCAGACATTGCAAAGTGTTCCTACAAATCAAACGTCTTCTGCTGTTGCTTCAGTTCTGTCCGGCATCATTTTCACACTATGGCTTCTGCTATGGAATGAAATACTGTAACTCTGCAATGTTTTTCACCATGTGCCACATTCAAACCTTAAATTAATTTGGGGAAATGATCTGCTATTGTGATACATTGACATCACTCTTGGTTTTATGCTTTTGGTTAAAAATTCTTTCAATCTGCTTCCTTTGATAATACAATGATTATAATATTCACATTGATTGAGTTGATTGTTGCGTTTAATTTTCTTCTGTTACAATGAATTATAAATAAATGCAAGTGCATGTCAATGGTGTTTATTACAAAAAAACCTATTTCTCCACATTTAAACATAAACATTTTATGACTCCACCTGTCCTCCAGAGGAAAATCGTATTATATTATTGGAGATATTTTATAAAGTACTGAGTATGACAACGGAAGTGAGGATTTTTAAGTAAAAAGGATGGTCATAACAGGCAGGGTAGAAAAACAAGCAAACAACAATGCCCAGGGATAAACCTCAAGACTCAGACAATCATGATGATGATGATGATGATGATGATGATCAAAAAATCTTTTTAAACCTTTATTTGTCACATACACTTTTACACGTAGCAAAATTGGACCCCTCCGACCATACACAAACATCACACATTTCAGAGGAAGACAGGTCAGACGAGAGGTAGCTTTAGAAAGAGAAAATAAGACACATTAGGGAAAAGGGAGGCGAAAAAAAATCTATGGAAAGTCAGAGACAATATCATATTAAACAAGGAACTAAAGACACACAGAAGAATGGAAAAATGCTCGGAAATATACAAGGCTGTATCCAAGTCACCTCATATACCCATAAATATTTCACTATGTAAGAGGGCAGCCATTTCTAGTGGTGTATGAAACCATAGCAGACTTCCTGAAGTGCACTTAAAGGAATAGTTTACTTAAAAAACAAAACAAATAAAAAACATTTCTCGGCGCAGGTGCAACTGTCCATGTGCTCTACCTTGCACACTTCGTCATCAAAGACTACAATCGGACTACATTCACACATGCACCCATATCTGTTTGACCAGGCTGTGGATTAAAGCTTACAATAATATTATAAATAATGTTCAGTTTTTTTACACAGAGTGATCATTTCGCTTCACAAGACCTCCAGGAGCCACAGCGATTGATTTGGACTCAATTGTATGTGTTTATTTTTTATCTAAAAAACCTGTCACCATTCACTGCCATCATAAGAATCACCAAGATCCACGGATTCAGCTCAGAATCTCAGAAACTGAAGGAAAAAGGGATGAGTGGGTGAGTAAATTAACAGGAAATTTTCATTTTTGTGTGAACTATCCCTTTAATCAATGCACAACAGTAGCAAATATTCACCTAAGTATGTATGCGTCGGCCTTACATTAAACACATCCAAAAAAACTGGCTTATGTAATCCACCATACAAACACACTGTTGCTTATTTAAAAACATCAATGTGTCAATGTTGTGTTTTTCTGATCTTATTCTAATGTCACAAATATTAATCCTTTGTGGGTTTGGTGAGCTGTGGGCTAAAAAGAGCTTTTGATTTGTTAAATGTTTTAAAAATTGCAACGCTTCTGTGAACAACAGCATTATAATCATAATACAGGGGCGCCGCTGGCCGCTACGGGCCCTATGAAAGCATTTCTTGGGTGTCGCAGACGAAAGTGAAGGGAAAGTGTAGTGCGGGGGAGTGTCACGGAGGAAAGTGGGGGGGTAGTGCGGGGGGTCCCTAATAGTATCTCTAGGGGCCCCAAAACGGCGTGGGCCCTTAGAATCATGCTAACTTTTCCCCCCTAGCGGCACCCCTGCCTGCACAAGACACGCTTGTTATTTACTGCTGAAATACGGTAGATGCTCAAGGACAAATGAAAGAAAACGCCTGCGATAATTTAACCGCTAGGGGGAACCAAACCATCATTCAATCATTACTTCTAATTTCGTGTCATTCATCACAATTGCTACAGTAGCCTATATTCATTCATTCATTTTCTTTTCGGCTTAGTCCCTTTATTAATCTGGGGTCGCCACAGCGGAATGAACCGCCAACTTATCCAGCATATGTTTTACGCAGCGGATGCCCTTCCAGCTGCAACCCATCACTGGGAAACACACTCATTCACACACATACACTACGGACAATTTAGCCTACCCAATTCACCTATACCACATGTTTTTTTGGACTGTGGGGGAAACCGAAGCACCCGGAGGAAACCCACGCGAACACGGGGAGAACATGCAAACTCCACACAGAAACGCCAACTGACCCAGCCGAGGCTCGAACCAGCGACCTTCTTGCTGTGAGGCGAACGTGCTACCCACTGCGCCACCGTGACGCCCAGTAGCCTATATATATATATATATATATATATATATATAATTTCTCCTCTTTTTTCGTGCCAAAATTGAGCAGATCTGGCATTGTCATAACAAAACCAGATTGCCAGATAACCTGCACACTAAAGGCCTATTTCACAAAATGGCGATCAAGACCGGAAGTAGGGAAAACTTTGTTCCGGTAGAAGCAAAGTGCAATGGCGAAGACTAAGAGTAACCAATCTTGCAGCGTACCTTTTTGTACTAATTCGAAAAAGAAACAGCCGTATTTGTCGTTTCATAGCTTCCCCAGCGATGAAACCATTAAGAGGCGTTGGATTTGGGCTATTCGGAGAGATGAGGGGGTGGAATTTACTGTGAGGAAGGGCAACACTTTTGTGTGTGCTATGCACATCACGGAGGATGAAGTTCGCGTCCATCCACAGTCCAGTCGTAAATATCTTACACCACAGGCTGTGCCTTCCACTACGCTTGTTGTTAATATTGAGATAACGTTAGATGTATTATAAAGAATGATTTGCTGAATTCTGAATGCATTTACCTCAAGCTGATGTGGTTCCTCACGCTTTCTTAGCGACCTATAGCACCTGCCCCTAATGACCACTTTCCCTAAAACTCTGTTTGAGACTGAAGTGTCCAAACACACACAAACAGTTATTAACAACCAGTTTTAAATCCGCCTATTATGCCAGCTTATCTTAATATAATACACACCTTGATAATCAAAAATGAATTGCTCAAAAAATAATTTATAACCCTTGTCCAATTTTGATCGCCTCACGTCTCCCTGAAAACAGTCAACAAAACGGACAACATCTGCGATTCGTATAGTTGGTAAGTTTATTAACGACTGAGAAAAAACGAGTTCACACTCCATTATGACAATGAATGAATGAGGCGCGACCGGAACAAAGTTTTCCCTACTTCCGGTCTCGATCGCCATTTTGTGAAATAGGCCTATTTCATTCAGTGTCGCAGTGCTATGGTTATTTAATGCAGGCTACAGTTTGCTGTGTCTATATGACAGTTGTGCAAATATATGTTAGTGCAGCATGCATGCAATAAAATGTGTATTATTTATTCATCTTCTTTTTCGCTAACTACTGTCGAAGTTTGAGAATAAATAAATAAATAAATGAATAAATATGGGCATCACGGCGGCGCAGTGGGTAGCGCTGTCGCCTCACAGCAAGAAGGTCGCTGGTTCGAGTCCCGGCTGGGTCAGTTGGCGTTTCTGTGTGGAGTTTGCATGTTCTCCCCGTGTTGGCGTGGGTTTCCTCCGGGTGCTCTGGTTTCCCCCACAGTCCAAACACATGCGCTATAGGGGAATTGGGTAAGCTAAATTGTCTGTAGTGTATGAGTGTGAATGAGTGTATGGATGTTTCCCAGTGATGGGTTGCAGCTGGAAGGGCATCCGCTGCGTAAAACAAATGCTGGATAAGTTGGCGGTTCATTCCGCTGTGGCGACCCCAGATTAATAAAGGGACTAAGCTGAAAGGAAAATGAATGAATGAATGAATGAATAAATAAATACTCACAGATTAACATTGGCCTACACATGTTATGGATTTCTACCTTTTCAACTTCTGTAAAAATAAAATGCACTTTTAACACAGAAAATCTACATTTATATAAACATTTTAAAACTGGTTTAGGAGGAACATGTTCATCCTTTTAATGCTTTTCTATTTTTTGACTTGGATATCACGTTTAATCTCCTTTTCGAGCACTGGTTTGCTTTTTGTAAACTTGCATTTGTGAATGTGAAATTTGCAAAATAATAAAAGTACGTTTATAATAAATCCAGCATCTACAGAACAATATCTTTGATGAAGTAACCCAAAAAGTACGTTCATAAGATAAAGAAAATGTTTTTGAATTATTATGCGCAATGAAGACTTCCAAAAATACTGAGTATGTGAACGAGCGGCTTTTTAATTTATTATTTATTTATTTGAGCTTGTTTGGGTGTTTGGCTTTGTTCCCGTTGCTTGGTTACGCTCCTAATTAGCGGAGCACGCCCCTTCTTTACGTCGGCGATTAGTAATAAGTAGCAGGGGTGGTTCGGGCTGGTTGTAGTGTAGATTTATTCATCACGTTTACTGCTCGAGTATGATAGTTAAGAAATCAACGTCAAGAGGAAAACCCGCTGGCCGTAATGTGACGCCGATGAGAGCCGCGGCGGCCTTCTTCAGTATGAGTATAGACCATTTTGAGGGATGTAAACAAAAACAATGGTCCCAATGTATTTCCTGTTTTACATTTTTAATTTCTGTAGCTTCTGATAATCCAAACAGAGCCACATATTGATACATGATGTTATGATAGCTGTTTTAACATTAAGTTATGATTGACTTGCCTCTTGTTACAGTTATGAAATAGTATGAGAACAAGCAGGAAATGTACATGGGCCAAAGACATGACCACAATGAAATGGTCTATAAGCTGTGTTTGCTAGAATTCAGCCATAATCACAAACTACAAATTAATTTGATATTTTAACCTGCTAGATTTCCAAACGCGCGGCTCTAGACCCAGTCGAAGTGGTCGCAGAGGTTGCCAGCTTTCTAAACTTAAGACAAACGGATGCAGCAAAGACAGGTGGGATTATTTAACAAAACATCATGTATTTAATGGTATTTAACAACACTCTCTTGTTACCTGTGGAAGGTGATGCTACATCCG
>CAIGQV010007757.1:9373-36280 GCA_903798115.1 Danio jaintianensis
TCACAACATTCTTCAAAATATCTTCTTTTGTGTCTTCATTTTTGGCTGAACTGTCTCTTTATAGTCACGAGAGGCTATAAACTTCTGTTGAACGCAAAATAAGATATTCTGAAGAATGTTGGAAACCATTGACTTTTCAAAAACATACTACGGAAGACAATTTCACAACATTCTTCAAAATATCTTCTTTTGTGTCTTCATTTTTGGCTGAACTGTCTCTTTATAGTCATGAGAGGCTATAAACTTCTGACTTCTGTTGAATATAAAAGAAGATATTTTGAAGAATGTTGGAAACTGACTTCCAAAGTATTTGTTTTTCCTAATATGAAAGTCAACGCTTTCCAACATTCCTCACAATATCTTCTTTTGCGTTCAACAGAAGAAAGAAACTCATGAAGGTTTTGAACAAGTAAAGGGTGAGTAAACGATGACAGAATCCTCATTTTTGGCTGAACTCTCTCTTTATATCATTACTGTCTCTTTAAACCTCTGACTTCTGTTGAACACAAAAGAAGATATTTTGAAGAATGTTGTCAAATTGACTTCCATAGTATCTGTGTTTCCTACGTAAAGGGTGAGTAAATGGTGACAGAATCTTCATTTTTGGCTGAAATCTCTCTTTATAGCAGAGATGCCCAAACTAGTGGCCACGGGCCGGCAGAGGGAAAATGATTGGGAAGGGTTGGGGAACGCCTTTAACAGAGATTCTCATTTCTATTTTAATGTAACCTTTTGTCTGTTTGTTTATTTTAATTATGAGCTAGAAAAAAAAGCTAGCTAAAAAAAAAGACTGAAATTAAATGTTTCAGATTAATCCGTTTTTTAAAAAATGTACATACTGTCACTTAAAGCAGAAGACATCAGCGTGCAAATCAATGCAAAGGCAGGTTCAGCATGACTAGTGTATTCGGCATTGAACTCCATTGTTTTATAAATGGAATTTTGTTTTACGGTTTTACTGTAATAAGTTCATTAAAATAATATGGTATATACGGTGAATATGGTGAAATAAATTAGAAAATTATCCATGGCAACTTTAATGTTATACAGTTTTCTATATTGATTTTAATCATTTCCCAGTGATGGGTTGCAGCTGGAAGGGCATCCGCTGCGTAAAACATATGCTGGATAAGTTGGCGGTTCATTCCGCTGTGGCGACCCCAGATTATTAAAGGGACTAAGCCGAAAAGAAAATGAATGAATGAATGAATGATTTCAATCAAGCTTGGATTTTGGCCCTTCATAAGAAAAGGTTTGTGCACCCCTGCTTTATATCCATGTCAGCGCTCTCTCACCGCTGGTCTGCTCTCTGTATTTTTGCGTCTGCTGTTTTTCTCGGAGCAGCAAGCCGAGCGCAGCCTGACAGATCACCTCTCCTGATGGACTCTGAGCGGCTGGAAACAGATGATCGTAGTGCTGCGGGATGAAGCTGGTGTGCACGTTTCCCGCCTCGAACTCTGGGTGTCCCGACAGACTCAGCAGGAAGTCGATGTTGGTGTTGAGACCCACAATCTGTCGGATATAAAAATGACAAACAAATCTATAACCAATACACACATTTTATTAAGTACATCTTGTTAGAGCGTCTCCATAAGCCGCAGGTTGCGCTTCACACATCTCTAAAACACAAATTTCTCGCCTACGATTGGTTCAAAATACTGCTGCTAGATTCATCCAAAATAGTAGAAAACGTGACCACATTACCCCTATTCTGAGTTTTGCGGAGGAACAAATGCGGACTGCTGGAAAAGGGTTGGGATATGGCGCAATGATAGATGGCACTGTCGCCTTCTTGCTGTGAGGCGACAGTGCTAACCACTGAGCCACCGTGCAGCCCTCATATACACTGCATTTGCCATTTAATTCAGTTTATCTTTCTAAAATAGGTTAATTTAACAAAAATAACTACAACTAAAATAAAAACTTAATAAGGAATATATAAAAGAATAAGCTTAAACATACAAACATGTTAACACAAACTAGAAATACAGCTTATAGATAAATGTGAGCTCACGTTGTATTGTCGCAGGCAGTATCTGAGTTTCTTCAGAGCGGCTGAACGATCTTCACCCCAAACCACCAGTTTAGCGATCATCGGGTCATAATGAGCGGACACTTCATCACCTTATGGATGAACAGCAGACACACAACCAACAATAATCAATCACTCAAATCCCAAAAAAAAAGATTATTTTAAAGAATGCATTAAAGGGCACCTATTATGCCCCATTTATAAAATGTAAAATAAGTCTCTAATGTCCCTAGAGTTTAGAGTAGCTTAGAGTAGAGTAGCTTTTAAAATTCCCAAAGACAGGTGTGCCAAACTTGTGGCATCATATTCAAAAAGACTTGAAGCTGTAATTGCTGCCAAAGGTGCATCAACAAAGTATTGAGCAAAAGCTGTGAATACTTATGTATGTGTGATTTTTCAGGTTTTTTATTTTTAATAAAAAATGCTTCTCATATGACATGTGAACGACCCGTACAGCTTTACTTTGACATTTCCTCGAGCGAGAATGACATCGACTGAAACTTTCTGTCATACACCATTGGTACCCTTTTGGCAGTGGAAACACAAGCCTGATAAAGGTGACCCGTACCATATCACTCAGTGGAAACGGGCCATAACTGTGCTGTTTTGGTCACTGTCGCTTTACATTCAAATGAGATTGTGCTCTTTTCAGAAGAGGGCGGAGCTACAAATGCCTGTGTGTCAGCATAGCGGCAGATTCAAAACAGGACTAACACTATCTATGTGAAAAAAAGTGAAAAACATTTGTGCTTCATCTGAAACTCCCCATTTATAATCCTCTTAGTGGCTGACATTACCTTCAGCAGATCAAAACTCTAATGGCTAATGGATGGCTGCTTCTCACTTAGGGCTGTTTATGCTAATGAAGGAGAGATGGTCACTAGTGGGCAGGGCTTTTCCCCTCTGATGACACGTACAAAGGGAGAATGTCAATCAAAGTGTTTCTGCAGACTGTTTTGTCTGATTATAAAAAATTTAATTAATAAATGTTGACCATTAGAAGCTGCATATATTCACACACTGCTGCCACACAACTGTGTCTAAACCCCTTAAAAAAGTGATTTTTGCATAAAAGCTCCCCTTTAAAATACAAATAAATACATAAAACCTGTCTGTATTTGTTGTGCGGTTCTCCTATAGCTGTAGCTGAATGTAAATCTGTGAGCGGTGTTGTTTGTATCCGTGCATCACCTTCTCGGACCCCCGTCTCGATGCGAGTGCTCTGGTCTCCTGCTGGTGTGGACAGGTGTAGCAGAGGTCCTGCTCCGGGAAGAAAGTTGTTATTGGGGTCTTCAGCATATATTCTGGCTTCAAATGAATGACCTCGCAACTCGATCTGCTCCTGAGAGAGAGGCAGCTTCTCTCCCGCGGCCACCTGACCACAAAAACAACACAAAAATGACTGCGATCCTGAGCCCGTGTGGGACAAACCTGTAAGTATGGATTTTACTCAAACTTAAATGTGTCCTGCAATAAAACAATAAAAACCCTGGAATTTGGAGAAGAGGATGCAAGAAAGTGCCCAGGACACCCTTCTCACCCTCCTCCCTGTTGAACTTAGACCTTTTCTCCCCTTCTGGTTTTGCAAAGTGATTATAATTATTCAGGTGTGACTGGCAAACTGGTGAACTGTCTTCTCTCCTAATGAAGGAAACCCTCAATAAAGATCTTCTGATAAACTTTGTTCCTCGAACATCCCAAGAATCACTGCGCGCTAATAACAGCAGGACATTTTAAAAAGAAAACTCTGGATTACATGTTATGAATTAGGTTTTATTTTACTTGGAGATCTAAACACATGTTAAAAAACAAAAAAAGTCTTACTAAAGAGTGATGTTATAGACAGTTTACATTTTATGTGCACATGTAT
This sequence comes from Danio jaintianensis, assembly GCA_903798115.1. Taxonomy (NCBI): domain Eukaryota; kingdom Metazoa; phylum Chordata; class Actinopteri; order Cypriniformes; family Danionidae; genus Danio; species Danio jaintianensis. The sequence continues at coordinate 13,276 of CAIGQV010007757.1, forward strand.
GGATCAAAGGAAATATATTTCCAGCTTCTGTAAAGCTTGCTTTGCCTTCAGATCGCTTAAAATAAGTTTTAAAATCACTTTGGAAAAAAAGTTTTATCACTGCTTATTAACAGCAGCTGTGAGGATTGCTAGGTGACGAGATCTGTCCTCTGTAGGCTAGATCGGCTTGTGTGGACTTCGAAGGACTCACCTTTGAAATCTGCATCCTTCGGAGGATGCAGCCTCTGAAATGAGACACAGCTAATGATTCAGAGATTTTCAGAGAGAGAGAAGAGTGTTTTCTACAGGTGTGATATTTTATCTTATTATTTATATACTTAATACTTAGTTTCCTGATACTTTCTTGTTTGGTGAATTGAACTAGCGTGTGGTTTTATGGTGTTTGCGTATGTTTATATGTATCCTTATTATTTAAATTGTATTTACAGTGTTATTTGTTTATATTTACATTAGAAAATGTACAAAATATCTTCATGAAGCATAATCTTTACTTAATTATCTAATGATTTTTGGCATAAAAGAAAAATCTGTCATTTTGACCGCATTTTTGACTTACACATAAGAGTGTTTTTGCACTCGAGGGTCACAAATCTGCACGTATTACCTGGTAAGTGTGTAAATCTAGTTTGTGAAGGGCAGAAGTGAATGTGTGTGTGTGTTTTACCCGCAGCTGCCACTCCACCAGGTCAGTTCCTGTGATCATCTCTGAAACCGGATGCTCCACCTGCAGACGCGTGTTCATCTCCATGAAGTAGAAATTGTGCTGCGCGTCCATGATGAACTCCACAGTTCCTGATGAACGGACAAACATCTGTCATCATTTACTCATCATGCAGTTCTTCCAGACTTACTGTGAAAGTGTGAGCAGCAGATTATTCTTAAAGGGACAGTTCATTCATTTTCCTTCGGCGTAGTGCCTTACTCATCAGGGGTCGCCACAGCGGAATGAACCGCCAACAATTCCAGCATATGTTTTACACAGCGCTACCCAGTACTGGGAAACACCCATACACTCTCACATTTACACACACACTCATACACTACAGCCAATTTTATTTACCCAATTCACCTATAGCGCATGTCTTTGGACTGTGGGGGAAACCTACGCCAACACGGGGAGAACATGCAAACTCCACACAGAAATGCCAACTGGCCCAGCCGGAACTCAAACCAGTTACCTTCTTGCTGTGAGGTGACAGTGCTAACCACTGAGCCACCATGCAGCTCTAACACTTGAATTTGAATGACCGAAATAGATTATAAAATGTCCTCAAATATACAGTGACTCCTGACACACTGAATGCAACTATACTGCATTAAAAGATCCCAAACCTCTCATATTGTTATTTTACTAATGCTGAAACACATAATGCAGGTCCCATGCTCTGATCCTCACCTGCTCCAACATAGTTGACTGCTTTAGCTGCTCGAACCGCGGCCTCTCCGAGTTTCCTCCTGACCTCAGGGCTGATGCCTGGCTGCAGTCACACACACATCATTTTCATTATCAACACCAAACATCACAGCCACAAATAATTAGGGATGCTCCGATCAGGAATTTTGCAGCCGATACAGAGTACCGATTCTTTGTGATGGTGATCAGCCGATACAGAGTACCGATTCTGATGCTTCAAGCTTTATAATGCATAAAACACATTTTCACAAGTATACTACTGAATTGTAGATCTCTTCTTACCTAAGAGAATATATTAAGGATGCTGCATATAATCCCCTAAACACGTCTCGTATAACCATTTAGTGTGATCATGTCATGGTCAGAAGCAGCTTTACAGAAAATAATATTAAACAGATAAAAGATGGTAAGAAAAATGACTAATAATGCAATTTGGAAACATTGCAAATGATGAAAGAACAATACAACAAGTCTCAATCAAGAAAAAGTTTGAAGCACATATTTGATGCATAGTTAAAATGCACACCTATATATATATCCAATACTTCTTTACTAAAAGGAAGTATGCCTATAAATTACAAATAAATCTGTATATTTACATTTAGTCATTTTAGCTGACGCTTTTATCCAAAGCTTTTGTATATATCATATATATACAAAAAAATGATGTCTATTCCTTTTCATCGCTAATGATTTACTGTGTGTCTTGAATCCTAACAGACTGTACTTTACATTTGTGCAAGCTGCTGGTAAATCTGACCCATCATGTCTTTTCATTGTGTTATGTTGGAGTTTGCTACTCTGTATTTTTTGTAGGGATGCTCCGATCGATCGGCCAGAGATCGGTATCGGCCGATAATCACATTTTATGACTCGATCGGTACTCACCAATCTGGCTGATCTCATGAACACACATGCTCATATATATTTTACCTGGTGTGTTGGGAGCCCAGCGATCGCTGATGCATCATTTACCTCCTCATGTGTTTTAGCGCTGCTGATGTGTAATATACAGGTGAGCATGTGTGTTCATGAGATCAGCCAGATTGGTGAGTACCGATCGAGTCATAAAATGTGATTATCGGCCGATACCGATCTCTGGCCGATCGATCGGAGCATCCCTACAAATAATACAGAGTAGCAAACTCCAACATAACGCAATGAAAAGACATGATGGGTCAGATTTACCAGCAGCTTGCACAAATGTAAAGTACGGTCTGTTAGGATTCAAGACACACAGTAAATCATTAGCGATGAAAAGGAATAGACATCATTTTTTTGTATATATATGATGCAGTTTCTTTTTCCACTGCAAAGTTTATAGGAAGATCATTTTTTATGTTATGTATGCATAACGCAACATGATTCAAGAATGTTTGCGGTAGTCAGCGTAGTAGTATTTGGACCGTTGTTTAACAAAAATGACGTCAATGTAATCATAATGAAACAATATTTTGCCGAGTGTGTTTTTGTGCTGGTTTCTTTGATTGTTTAGGCCTGTCATGTGTAAATAAATATCACTCTAAAACTGCCAGCAACTGCCTGTCCTAATGAGTGATTCGCAGAGTCATTAATTCAAATGATTCATTCAAAAGAGCTGATTTATTAAGAAACACAAGCTAGGAGATTGTCTCTTGATTACTGGCTCAAAAACAAATAAACTCAGGAAGAAAACAATGCAGTGTTGCTCTGAGATGAGATGTGCAAATGCTCTGCTCTGGCTTGGTTAACAACTATTTGCATTAGCAAAACTGAAAAAAAAACTGTCACATGCTCAATAGTAACTTCTTGTTGGTTGAACTGTTGTAAAAAATCATGCAATGATATTTGAGAATATGTCACTCTTGCTTGTGTTACTGAACTATATCATAATATGATATAATATAGATATTCTTTTAAACAAATCAGGGATATGTACTGCTTTCACAACTTGAATTATTGGCTCATTCAGATGGCTTAAGACCTGTTTTTGGTTGCTTTTTTCAAAGTGACTGACAACCACTGTTAAAACAACAACTACTATATAATCATAGATGATAATGATAATGAGCAATATTGCAGAGGAGAGAGAATTTACTATATTTATGTTCATTTATTTAGAATGAAGAGGTCATCTGACCATACAAACTACTAAGGTACATTGTTTTTAATAAAAAAATATAGATATTTTTATACAACAGTTCTGTCTGGTTCTTGAATCTGATTGGCTGATAGCCGTGCGATATTCTGCCAGTAACAGCACTCGTCCAGCCTCTTCACCCTTCACCCTTGTGTATTACTCCGCCCACATACAGCGACAAGCAGAGGACACTCTACAGTTTGACAAATATTACTGCTGTTGGACAACATAATGTACTTTTGAGGCTTTTTTAGTGGAGAATGTAGTTGTTTAGATTGCAACTATGCAGTTTATTTATAAGGATAGTGCCTATTTTAAATATTTATAATTTCTGAGAGACAGCGCGTCAGCGGCCATTAGCCTGTCATACTGAGCAAAGACGGTTGACGTTGTCCATCCACAAGATAGCGACAGAGACCGCATAAGCCCTTAATGTTAGAAGAGGACAAATACAGCAATATTTTAAACTACAGCTGATCAAATCATTATTAAACAGGTAAGTGATATTCTATTCCGATCTCTCTCTTTTGTATGTTGTAGTGCTGTATCACAATAATTAACCCCGAAAAAAAGCGCAATCACTACCAGATTAATACCAGACCACAACACACATTACTGATATGCGAGTCCCATCTCACACTCAATACAAATTATACTCAAATTATATAATTGTAGTGTATTGAGTGTGAGATGGGACTCGCATATCAGTAATGTGTGTTGTGTTGGCAGAAAGAAAAGAAATGGCCGCATGTGTTTAGTGTTTTTCCTTATCGCAAACACAACAGCAATCTGGTCGCGATTGCGCTGTTTTTTGGGGGGATTAATTATTGTGATATCCCGATTGCAACAGAGAAATACTGTAGACTGTAATAGCCTGTAATACTGTAGGGAGATATCTCTGTAGACTGCTGTTCAGCCTTATAATCTTAAAATGTCAGCAAAATCACCTGAATCATTCAAATACTAGCTCTAAAGTGACGTTGGTGAATGAGCAACGATTTCTGCTGTTCTGACGTCAGCTGCAGATGTGAATGAATGGCAGAACAAAGTAGTTCCTCATACAAAAGGGTTTTTAGACTCTCCGTGTTTGATTTTCTTTTTTATACACACGATTATGCTGTCGAACTGTTGTATAAACGCAATATTACACTCGTAGCAGTGCGATGTGGCTGTATATCAGCACTGGTGGGACACTAAGGCACTCGTCCTGCAGTCTCGTGCCAATATATATATATATATATATATAAATAGATCAAAATAATGCGGCTCTTGGTTGACTTAGATTTTCATTATGGAAATGTGCTGTGTCTTTGTTCGTTAATTTGCTTATTGCCAGCTGAATCACCCATTGAACTTCCACTTTCATCTGGACTTTTATAATAGAACACTCTAATGCTAATTTATCTTGTTTTGTAAATCTGGATCCCAAAATAAAGACAAGACACAAACGGTGTAGTTTTTACCCCTGGAGCCTCCTCAATGATCTTCTGGTGTCGTCTCTGAACACTGCAATCTCTCTCAAACAGATACACCGCGTCCCCATACTGATCTCCAAACACCTGCACCTCCACATGTCTAAAACAGTAACAAACACTTAAATATCAAAAACACACATCAGTCAACATTAGCGGTGTAATGGATCAACAACCCATGGTTCGGCATGCACGGATTAATAACTTTTTCTTTTACTTGTAGATTAATCCAACATTTGTAACGTTCGCAGAGAGATTGCCTCCCACAAACAGCATGTGTGAAAACTTTTTGTCTTCCTGTAAAATATAACGATGACGGAAGAAGTTGTGGTGCCACCCAAATGCTTTCTTAGGTTATTAAAGGTGTTTTGTGTCACTGCTTGTTCAGCCTGCATTAATGCATTCAGTGAAAACCTGCACAATTAATCAATGAAAGATCGGGATCTCAATTCAAACACCCACGCAACATAAATTATAAATAATATTTGCATGTTCTCCCCGTGTTGGCGTGGGTTTCCTCCGGGTGCTCCGGTTTCCCCCACAAGTCCAAAGACATGCACTATAGGTGAATTGGGTAATCTAAAATTGGCCGTAGTGTATGAGTGTGAATGAGTGTGTATGGATGTTTCCCAGTGATGGGTTGCGGCTGGAAGGGCATCCGCTGCGTAAAACATATGCTGGATAAGTTGGCGGTTCATTCTGCTGTGGCGACCCCTGACTAATAAAGGGACTAAGCCGAAAAAAAATGAATGAATGAATATTTGCATGTGTTTATTAATCCTTTGTAGCTGCATTCAAATCTGCGCTTGATGGAGAAAGAGGTTCAGTTTTTACACTTTTCAGTTAAAGTTACAAACAATGACATAACATAAGTAACACAGAAGTACTAGGATAACAGTTTATAGTTCCGATATAGACACTGATGTTTACGGTAAAGATTAAAGGTGCTGTGTGTACATTTTTTACTCTAAAGCATAAAAATATCATAATATGTTTGTTGATATTTAAGAAACATGCTAAGTGAACAGCATTGTTTTTCAGATAAGCAATGCTGAAGTCAGATATTCTGCTTTGAAAATGTGAGTTATGTGCCAGAACAGCTGTCTTTGTTTTGGTTCTTTTTACCCACCCACTGCCAGTTTAGCCAATTATATTTCAGCACCCCGGGTTGCCTTGGTGGAAAACCGCGTATTTCATTCATTCAGTCAGGAAGGTTCTCAAAACATCAGAAATGGCGGATTCAGAGTTCCACATGAGGTTATTACTTAGCAAAAAATATAAATATTACGAGCATAAACATTAGGTGAGCATGTGAAGTGAAGTGAAGTGAAGTGAAGTGTAGTGTGGCCAAGTATGGTGTCCCATACTTGGAATTTGTGCTCTGCATTTAACCCATCCAAGTGCACACACACAGTTAGTGAACACACACATACCGTGAACACACACCCGGAGCAGTGGGCAGCCATGCTGCGGCGCCCGGGGAGCAGTTGGGGGGAACGGTGCCTTGCTCAAGGGACTCACCTCAGTCGTGGTATTGAGGGTGGTGGAGAGTGCTGGTCATTCACTCCCCCCACCCCCAATTCCCGCTGGTACCGAGTATCGAACCAGCAACCTTCGGATCACAAGTCCAACACTCTAACCACCAGGCCACGACTGCGACTTACATTGTAACTCCGTGTCCTAACAACACGCTACGTGACAAGATTTGCAGTGATCAGCAATTTGGCTGTTTGCACCAGAAGAAACACGACAGAAATTTAAATACAGCCATTCAGAATCACAGAATACTACACTGCAAACTTTCAAATGGTATCTATCTGCTGATAGACTACTGCTATCTGCTGCTGCTTTCAGTAGTATGGCAATAAATGTCATGTAAAATGTCATTCAAACTCACATTATTCGCATTTAACACTGAATAAAGCACATGAGGTGTACCTGAGGTGATCATTGTCAGTGTTCTGTTGTTCACCTGTGAGAAATAGAAGCCGTTTCTAATATATCAATTTCAGGTGTTTATTAGAACAAAAACTCATTTTAATATGAAAATATTCCTTCTATTGCGTACCGTTGCTTTTAGTTAGAACACCGTTTAAATCAGCCTTAAATCAGCCTTTAGGTTCAATAGTCAGGCACACTCGATATTCAGTCAATCTGGCAACCTGCGCTTGCGTGTGTTTTGAACCAGTCGTGCAATATCTAGTTCAACCACTGTTAGATTTATACATTTAGCATTATCAGCAACAGAAGCGAAGATAATTTATCACAGTATTGAATTGTGGTGAGGGGGCGGGGCCGAGAGCCGTGGGAACGGAATGAGGCCGGCGCGTAAGTGGATACACCTGTGGCGCACACCGGCCTCGAATCCCACGCAAGGAGCTCTGGACTATAAGAGAAGGAACGATGGCAGAGGAAGCTGAGAGAGGTCCAGGCCTGGACAGTTATGTGAGGAGCTGCCGTCCCTTTTATTAATAAATAATTTAAAAGTTCGTCGGTTCTCCGCCTCCTTCTTCCCGATGGCCAGGCGGCCATCTAACATTATTACAGTGGTGCAGAAATCCGGGAAAAGGAGGGACACGTTGTCCAGGCACCTTCGCCGCTGTGAGGGGTGAGTGTTCGGGAGTGAACCCGAGTCGAGGAGAAACCCGTCCGTCTGCCGAGAGCGCCGGGGCGGCCAGGGGTTGGCGAGGAAAGAGTCTGCCTGCTGCCGTCTCCCAGCATGGGGAGGAGCAGGGGACACGGGGCTCACCACCGGAAGGGAAAGAGCTGAAGAGAGCCATCCCAGAGAGGCCGGGGGAGTCTGCCATGATGCCGAAGCGGGAGCGGGGCAGGAGACCGGGAATGCCGGAAGAGCCGCCGCCGGATGCCAAAAGACGGGCGGGTGGATAGATTCCTCCAAAGGGACCCAGCACGTCACCGATCTCTCAGCTAGTGGAGGACCAGGGGACAACGTGTCAGGAGAACCGAGCCAAGAATTTTTTTTTTTCTTTTGCCTCTCTCCCCTCTCTCAGTCTTTCCTCCTCTTATAGTCCAGAGCTCCTTCCATGGGATTCGAGGCCAGTGTGCACCACAGGTGTATCCTCTTACGCGCCAGCCTCATTCCGTTCCCACGGCTCACCACATGAATGTTTTACTTTTTTTTTTTTATTCAGCTGGCTATTTCTTGATTTTGTTTTTATTAAAATGACAGCTTCTAAGTTCTGTTTGTTAAAACCAAAAGTTTCTTGCAACACAGTTTTTGTAATAAATGGAAAGCGAATTTCATTTGTCTCCTTCCCTTTTCCAAAAAATGGTACGATCCGTGACTCAAAAACCGTAATGTGATCCGAACAGTGAGATTTGTATGTTGTACTTCTATGTTAAGCTGCTTTGACACAATCTACATTGTAAAAGTGCTATAGAAATAAAGATGAATTGAATTTGTGATCCAGTACACCACTAGTCAACACACATACCCTTCAAACACACAGGAGTCAAGCATACCTGGGGTTTTCAACAAACTTCTCTATCAGCATCACGTCATCATTAAAGGATTTTCGAGCTTCTCTTCTTGCGGACTCCAGCTGTTCATGAAACTCTGCTTCTGACTGCGCGATACGCATTCCCTGCAGGACAAAATTTATGAACTCAAGTCAGCAGAATATTGTGTAATTATTTAGTGAAAGCACAAGCTGTACCTTTCCGCCGCCTCCTCGAACTGCTTTGATCATCACAGGGTAACCAATCCTTGCAGCCTCGCTCTGAAGTCTCGCATCTGATTGGTCGTCTCCATGGTAACCCTCGATGATTGGCACGCCGGCAGCTGACATGATGTGTTTGGATGTGCTGAAATAGGCACAAACAAATATGTATTTTTACATATATCAAGATGGTGAATTAAACAAAACCGCTGTACTGATTACATAGCAATTTCACTGTCTTTGCTTTATTACAAACATGATCAGTTTTAAAAAATGTTTTAAACATGTAAAACTCATTCTTGAGCTGCAGATGATCACAGAGAGCAAAACAGATCTTTTAATCCCAGTGTTTTTGCAAATCCTGTTCTGTGGACATGTGTACATGTATTACTATAGAGACATGTTAATACACTCCTGTCCAGCGTTGGGTAAGTTACTTTCAAAAAGTAATAGATTACAAATTACTGATTACTACTGGAAAATTGTAATCTGATTACATTACTAATTATTTAATGTAAAAAGCAATCAGATTACTAATTACTTTACTTTGAAGTTACTTTTAAAACACATAAAATATACCTATAAAAATATAAAATAATCTGCAGCTCTTTAAGGGATTTATTATTCACTGAGAAACATTACAATGACAGCAGCTTGACCTATTCAAAAGACTGAAAGAGTTCACCCAAACCTTCAAATTCTCTCATCATTTACTTGTTCCAAACCTGTTTGTCTTTTTTTTTATAGAAGAAAAAAAAAAAACTGTACACCTGTAACCATTGACATCCATAGTATGCAAAAGCACTGCAGTGTTTGGGTGTTCTGTGTTTGTCTGAGGTAATTAGTCTACCGAAATGTGTATATTCCATATAAAGTATGAAGCTGATCGGTCAGTTCTTGTCACGTCACTTCTGGAAAATGCGAGCGCACACAATAGAACTCCGAATAGGTGTGCGCAAGCCCAACGCCTCCATTGAAAATAATGATCTCCATAAGCAGCTACACTTCTCTTCACATTCAGAAGATTCCTTCACTCCCGATCCTGCACAAAAATCTGTTTAGGCTGAGTTGGACCACCGTGTTTTGGTGTCCGTCCTTGGTGACGAGTATTGTCATATAATGCTTTTTTGTTCAAGGGCTTGAACAAGTTTCTGGTCGAGTTAAAAGCAGTGGAAAGTTCTTTAGAGACTGGACATAGATGCATTTCACAGCAATATTTTTGTTTTTACACTCATTGAAATCAAAGTATTGTCTGTATTTCCACTTGAAGAAGCAACCACTCTCGATAGCAACCATTTCAGCTTGCGTTCTCCAGCTACTTAAATGCGCATGCTCTTTAACTGACATTGCAGCAGAAAACGCTATCTAAAAGAAGCACTGGCCTCAACATGACTGGGATTTGGATCCTATTTTAACGTCAAGAAATTAATAAAAAAAGAGACTTATTGTGTTTATATCACTCTAATATGACTGTGGAAACACTATACCTGCACACAGTTCTGCCCAAAGAGCTTACAAAGGTTGACTTTGCCCTTTAAATATGCAGTTGCTAAAGACAAATAACTACATTCTACACTAAAATAACAGTACCTTTTGATGCCCATGTCCCGAATGGCTGATGAAGGAGGGCCGATGAAGATGATGCCTTCCTGTTTGCACTGTTCAGCAAACTCAGTGTTTTCAGAGAGGAAACCATATCCAGGGTGAACCGCCTTACGAAAACAACACACAACAAGCTCTTAAAAGAATACGGGGAAGAGACCCAAGTCTTACTTTTGATGATGGTGAATGGCATGATATTTTAAAAGATGTTAAAATGGCCTGCAGGGATGCAAAGACATTCATTTATTCATTTTCCTTCGGCTTAGTCCCTTTATTTATCAGGGGTTGCCACAGTGGAATGAACCGCCAACTTATCCAGCATATGTTTTACACAGCGGATGCTCTTCCAGCTGCAACCCATAACTGGGAAACACCCAAACACACTCATTCACTACAGCCAATTTAGCCTACCCAATTCACCTATAGCGCATGTGTTTGGACTGTGGAGGAAACCGGAGCACCCGAGGAAACCCACTCCAACACGGGGAGAACATGCAAACTCCACACAGAAACACTAACTGACCCAGCCGAGGCTCAAACTAGCAACCGGATGCAGAGACATGATTTTGAACAATTTAAGATTATAAATCGGTTTTAATGGACCCTTTCCAGACTGTTGAAGCTTAGATTGAAAGATACCCCTTATTGCTGGAGATGTAGAGTTGGGAATGGTGATTTGGCTCATGCTTTTTGGTTTTGTTCAAAAGTTTATGAGTACATCTGCCTGGTTTTAGACTTTCACATATCACTGTGTCCTAAATTGTTTATATTAGGTGGGTGGACAGACATTAAAATTAAAGATAAATATACAAAATCTTGGGTTCAAACCAGCTTACTGATTGGTAGACATAATTCTGAGGAGCAGGGAATCAGAGGATGCCCCTTCCTTTCAGCAGTGGACAGTAGAATTAGCCAGAGCTGATGGACAAAGTATACTTACTGCAGGGAAAATAAGTGTTGAACACGTCATGTTTTTCCTGGGAATAATATTTCTAAAGGAGCTGTTAACATGGAATTGAACCAGATTTTGGTAAAAACCCAAACAATACAAACATAAAAATAAAACAAAACAAATACATCTGAAGAATTAGCTATGTGTAATAACAATGAAATGACATAAGGAGAAAGTGCTGAACTACTGAAACTTATTTAATACTTTATATAAAAGGTTTTTTTTGGTGCTGCAGCTTGAAGACGCCTCTCATATGGAGAATGAAGTCACATGCATTGCTCAGGTGTGAGTTTCACAGACTTCAACAGTGTAAAAATCATGATGCTTCTGTGGGTCTCGTCTATCAAATCTGAGCTTTATCTTGTATTTTCTATTGGATTAGAGTCAGGTGATTGGCTGGGCCATTCTACAGCTTGATTTTCTTTCTCTGAAAGCATTTGAGAGTTTCCTTGGCTGTGTTTTGGATCATTCTCTTGCTGAAATGTCCACCCTGGCTTCATCTTTATCATCCTGCTAATGTAGATGTTGGACTGAAGCAGCTGATATTCATTTACACTGAGGAAAGGCAGAGGGTTGCTGAAGAGCTACTGAGAGATTTCAGCTGCTGTCTGGGCTTTCCATGTCTTTCTACACCTTCCTTCCTTCATGTGCTCAATACTTTTCCCTGCGTAATTTCATTTTATTACGCATAACTTAATTTGTGAACTAATTAGTTTTGTTTTCTTTGCACATACGGATTTCTTTGGTTGTTACCAACATCCGAGGAAAATTTCAAGTCAACGGCACCTTTAGAAATATGTTTTCTAAGAAAAACAGTGACGTTTTCAATAATTATTTTCCCCGCTATATACTATAAAAAATGGTCCAAGTACTTAAACTATTTGGATATGGGTCAAAGATTACAATGAGTGAATTTTTTTTTCCTTTCACTTTGACTTTTGTATATCGAAGGTTTTAATTGTATTTAATTATAGCCAAGTTGTGACCGCAACGCCATAGTTGGAGATTATTCTGTTTGGGTGTGTTAACAGGGTAAAAGTTTGATTTATTCTATTCTGTACTTTGCTTAAGAATCAATAAAACTGTTAATCACTAAAACAACACACACACACACACAATGAATGTTAAACAACAACAACAACACTAATAATCTGTGTAGTATTTATAAAGTGTGCTGTTTTGGTGAGCTCACCTGTGCAGAGGATTTCTTGGCCACGTCCAGGATCTTGTCCATGCACAGGTAACTCTGCTGAGACGCTGCTGGACCGATGTGATACGCCTCATCTGCCTGGTCATATACACAGAATATTATTATTTAATATAATTATCTATCTGATATTAACTATATAGTTTATATTCTGTGTTGCCTGTAAACAGAATATAAACAGCTGCATATTTTGGCCAATTTAGAGTTTTAATGATCTAAAAATCTTTTAAATATCAAGTTTAAAGAGCCCCTATTATGCATTAAAAAGGGTCATATTTTGGTTTTGGGGGTCTCCAACAACAGGCTGATATGCATGCAAGGTCAAAAAACACTTTCATTGTCTTATAATATGCATTTATTTTTACCTAATTATCCCAATGACTCCCATATGATTCGTTCAGCGATTCATTTGTTCCTAAACCCCTCCTTAGCGCGATGCTAATCTGCGCTGATTGGACCGATGACAGTCTGTTGCGATTGGTCCAGCGTTCAGCACGAGAGAAATGCCCACCACGGCTTTAACAATATTGAAGTAGTCAGAGTGCAGAGCGTATGTAAGAGCATACCTGCCAACACTCCCGTTTTTCCCGGGAGTCTCCTGTATTTCAGACCCATCTCCCGGCACCCTCCCGTTTTGTTATTTCTCCCGGAAAACTCCCGTAATTTCAAATCCGATCGCAGCGGCCGCCCGAAACAAGCTTCATAGTACAGTTACTAACACAGTACCCGGTTCTCAACAGTGTTATTCAGACACCTCACCCCCGAACCTAAGCCCCCCGGTCTCCCGGATTTTCAGGGACAAATGTTGGCAGGTATGTGTGTGAGCCCAATGCAGGAATGCATTAAAGCAATGCAGTTAAACACCAGCATATTGCTCTATTCTTAACCATAAGTAAAAACAGTGACACGCATTCAGTATTACTCCACACAGTGGCAAAGCTGAACTATTTTGAAACTTGACCGCTGCACGTGTGTAGGAAAAGCTGATGGTGGCCATAGCAACGACAAACGGCAGTGGAACGTGAGCTCACAAACGCATTTAAATCCATGAACAAAGCAGCACGCGTCGCGTTTTCAACGTGGCTTTAGACGCGATAAGAGAATATAAAGAGTTAACCAGATACAGTACAAGCGGTTACAAGTAACAAAACACAATTAAATACATAATTTGCAAGCTAGAGAAAACAAGGAGGCAGCCATTTTAATCGCACTTACTTACACTTGTGAAATGGAGGAAGAAACTGGTCAATGAACTGTGTACTGTAAAGTTCCTGTCAAGCTCTGCAAAGTCCCATACATCAATAGTCTTTTCTGATCCTTTAACAAACGAATCCCCCGTTGTAAGCGTTTAGATTGCTGAAGCTCTCGTCAGAAACACAGCACATGGCCTGGGCTATAATGCTGAGGTATTTTTGCAAAAATAAACTTCAACCACTGACTCTTCACAGCCTCATCTTTGGGTAGGGAAAATAACACTAATTTTCCCTCACACTTCCAATAATATCCAGCTGAGCACAGCATCTTCGCGACATGATTCAACCGGGGTCTGCTACAGTGTTGTTCCTGCCACTCTGTTTGTGGGCGGGGCCGGAGGTTTAAATTTTCCCAGGATTGCACGCGCAACCAATGGGCGAGGCTTAAGTTCCGTATCCACGTCACGCCGGCACGGCTAAAGACTCGTTATCAAGACGATTCATTTGAAGCACTATGAGTCGACTCTTTTATAGATGAATCAATAGTTTTAAACACTGCGCACTTTCAGATTTAAGCCTTAGCTGGATATTTCACTTCACTTAGAGCTGTGTTATGCACTACAAAGAAGGTCCTTTTCAAAAACCCATAATAGGGGCTCTTTAAGACACATTGAATTGATTCATTATGGTTTTCAACAAATTTTATACCTTTTTCAACTGAATTTTCTATTTAATTATTTAAGAAAAATGTAAGTAAAAGCTAAAACCATATTTCCTTGATACAGAGATGATTGAGGCTTTATTTCATAATAATTATATTAAAATATAGCAAACTAACTACTAAATAAAACAAGAAAACCCTGTTCTTTTAATGAGACAAAAGGGTTTAATTTCATTAACAATTTTCAAATCTTTATCAAACTTTCTAATTTACAGATATTAAAATGCTGAAATAATTTTAAATAATATCATAACTTAATAATAATAATTTAATTAATGCAGAAACTTTAATCATATTACAAGGACAACAAAACTATATAAATATACACTAAATTATATAAAATGCATTTAAATTTTATCGAAGTAAAAAAAAAAGTCTAAATTTGAACTCACCTCATATACTATAACACATTATTTAAGTCTGGAAATGTGACATTCTTGTCAGCTTAAAATGCAATTAAAAGGCTTAAATAAGCTTTATAGGTTAACTAGAAAAGTCATTGGACAACAAATAATTTCATAAGGGAGCTATTAATATTGACCTGAGCAATTTTTACATTTTAAAAAAAAATAGATTTTCTTTAATTCCAGCCAAACTAAAAGAAATAAGGCTTGGAAAGCATATATTGCTGAAAGAGAAAGAGGATGTACAGTATGTGTGCTCATATTTTTAAGTGTATTCAGATGTATGATCTCTGACATAAATCGGATGTACAGTTGAAGCCCTCCAGTGAATTTAGTTTTCTCTTTCAAATATTTTTCCCAAATTCTGTTTATCAGAGCAAGGAATTTTTCACAGTATTTCCTATAATATTATTTCTTCTGGAGAAAGTCTGATTGGTTTTATCTCGGCTAGAATAAAAGCAGTTTTTAATTGTTTTAAACCATTTTAAGGTCAACATTATTAGCCCCATTAAGCAATATTGTTTTGGATTGTCTCCAGAACAAACCACTGTTATACAATGACTTGCCTAATTACTCTAACTTTAACCTAATTAACCTAGTTAAGCCTTTAAATGTCACTTTAAGCTGAATACTAGTAAATATCTAGTCAAATATTATGTGCTGTCATCATGACAAAGATAAAAGAGATCAGTTATCAAAACTATTATGATTAGAAATGTGTTGAAGAAAATCTTCTTTCTGTTAACAGAAATTGGGGAACAAAATACACAGGGGGCTAATAATTCTGACTTCAAATGTAAGTCTAATAGTATTCAATAAAATATAAAAGCATAATTAGGCTGCACGGTGGCGCAGTGGGTAGCACGTTCGCCTCACAGCAAGAAGGTCGCTGGTTCGAGCCTCGGCTGGGTCAGTTGGCATTTCTATGTGGAGTTTGCATGTTCTCCCCGTGTTGGCGTGGGTTTCCTCCGGGTGCTCCGGTTTCCCCCACAAGTCCAAAGACATGCGCTATAGGTGAATTGGGTAAGCTATATTGTCCGTAGTGTATGTGTGTGAATGAGTGTGTATGGATGTTTCCCATTGATGAGTTGCAGCTGGAAGGGCATCCGCTGCGTAAAACATGCTGGATAAGTTAGCGGTTCATTCCGCTGTGGCGACCCCAGATTAATAAAGGGACTAAGCCGAAAAGAAAATGAATGAATGAATAAAAGCATAATTAACTTATTCTCCATCATATATATACATATATACACTAGATATCGCATACAGGCCCTGAGTATGCGTCAATACCGCCGCCATATTGGTACAGTGCTCCCAGGACAAAAATCATTCAACCACACTTAGTCAAGACTGAAGATGCTGGACTTTTGCGCTGCGTACGGGTGTAGTAATGAGCAAACAAAGAAAACAAAGCATAAAGGCAGAACATTTCATAGGTAAGATTTCGTTTAATACGATTTTGTATGTTATGAATTTGTATGCTCAAGTCACGTTATTGATGATAATACAGTCACTTACTGCACTGACCACAAGGCAAAGTAGCACCAACTTGCACTAAATACTAGGCTTATGCTAGTTTTGTTGAATGAAATCAGCAAACAATGTAAATAAAATATGACAACAATACGCTGATGCCAGAAACTTGTATTTCTGTCATCTAAGTGAGGGTTAGTTTAGTAACTTATAAGGGTGCCTGATACCAGAACAGTGCCTGCGCCTCAATGTGCGTACTGTCCACCCTAAAATATTGAATATTACAAATGCCATTTACCATTTCGATCTGAAAGGGGGATATTATGCACATTGAGACACAGGGATATCGATGGTTCACACGAATCGTTCATAACAGAGATTCATTCACAAAAGAATCGCTCCCTCCGTTAGCATTAGAAGTGAAAGCAGGAGAGGGGGTGTGTTTCAGGACACGGATTAGATCAAATTTAACAGGGAGGGAGGATAATACATCTCCATGCACACAAACACATGCTCTTTGTCAGCAATGTCCATGCAGTCACGTATCCATTGATGTAGAAAAGTGATGTAAAATTATAATTTTTGCAATTTAAAAAAATATTTGCATACTGACCACCGGGGAAACTCCCGATCATAGATATACGTATATATGTGTATATATCTATGGCTCCAGTCCTCCACTGCACCTTGGTCCCACATTCATTTCAAAGGAGCGCTACCCTGTACTAAAATGCCGGCTCTATTGACGCATTCCATCCAATAGACAACAACAGCGTAGGCGACATCTACTGTATATATCTATGATTTTCCATAAGTTTATATTAAATATTAATAAGATATGTTGTCTCCAGAAACCAAATATATTAGGATATACTGTGAAAAATCTCCTTGCTTTGTTAAACAACCAACATTAAAAGAACATTTAAACTTTCATAGGAGGGCTAATAATTGATTTTGTTTCTCACCATGGCCACATGCATGGAATGCCTGTCTGCATCGCTGTAAACCGCGACCGAACGAACCCCCATCTTCCTGGCCGTCCGCATCACCCGACAGGCGATCTCTCCTCTGTTAGCGATGACCACCTTCTCGATCCGGCCTGTGCACACAGAAGCAACACCAATAAACACACTAGAAAACAACCAAACCCCAGAATGAGCATGAAATAATGACACATCTTACCCACAGAGCCATGTCTGACAGATCCTTTGGTCCAGATCAGCGTCCTGCAGTTAACGGAGCATTTTATTCATTAATTCATTCATTCAGTTATTTATTTATTTATTTATTTAATGTACAGTTGAAGTCAGAATTATTAGCTTATTCCTATGAAATTTTTTATTATTTTATATTTCTTCCCCCAATTTCTGTAGGCTAGTATTCAGCTTAAAGTGACATTTAAAGGCTTAACTAGGTTACAAACAGTTCAGAGCCGTTTCAATCAATATCTCATGCATGTTATAGACATAGATCAACATGCAATATTTCTAGTAATGTTTCCAAAAAAATAAAAGCCTCTGCAAGGATTTGGTGCTGTGATAAAAAGCACTGCCAATACAACAATCTGAATTGTATTAACAGGCACTCTAAAAGTTTAGATAAAGTGCCCATGATAACAAACAAACGCAAGTTTATTATCACAATATACTGTATTATTAAATATCGGCATGTCTAGTCACAAGTTATACATATTACTTAACTACCCTGTAAAATCTGCAGAAAATACTAGTAATTCTAGTGTCCTTTTTAAACTTAATTCAAATTAGATACTGTCAGTGTGAACAATTCAGTAATATTACTGAATATTGGGGTAAAGTTGGCTTTTTATTCCCACATTCAAACTTTTACCCTTAATATAATTTCAGTAAAGGTATTATTTGCCAATTCTTAACTGGGAAATCATATACTAATGACTATCAAAGTACAACATCGTCCACAGTCTATTAAATAGTGCTAACATTGTTCTGACGTCATACATGCGATTTCAGACCGAATTCAACGTAGCGTCTATAACTATATAGACACCGCGTCACAAATTGTTCTCATAACAATACGTCATCATAATTAATCTGTAGCATTTTAAAATTCTGCTTTAATATTTTACTGAATGTCAAAGTCTGAATGTGCGAATATAAAACCAACCTTACCTCAATTTACTGAACGTAGTGTAAGTAGTCTTTTAAACCTTTGATTTGTTTAGTATAAACAGTGTCAATGGAGTAAATGTGCTGTCAAGGGCAAAGGCTGTACTTAAATGCAGGTGACCTCTTTTTAACATGAAAGCATAATAATTATTATTAATACTCATGAAACGCTTAATATTACAGTATCATACGAATAACATGCAGTAAAGCATTTCACACAGATAATATCTTCATTCGCCTTGCAATACATATTTTATTGAAAAATTACTATGTTTACTGCAACAATATACAACCTCAGTATTTAGAAAGATTTAATTGCAGTTAAACTGTAAACGTCGAAGTTCATTGGTCAGTCAAATCAACTATACTTGAAGCAAAGTTTGAATGTCAAACCTGACAGACCGACTGACATCACTGCAAACCCGTATAACTGTTTTGATTGATACAGCCAGATTTATGCACACACACACCCATATAAATGTGTTGAATTATATAATAAAGTAGCTTGTAACTTACAGCAGATGTTTGTTTATAGTTCCGTTGATGTGAGTTTTCAAAAACGCTGCAGCCATGATCACTGTGTTAGCATAAAACAAGTGTAACTACGCGACTCCTGCTCTAAAACAGCGCATTAATCTCATATATTTCACTCATATATTTCATACAGTTGATCTATTATTTCTAAACATTGGTACTCTGTTCAATTACTCTGTTTACAGTGTGATTAAAACGATAATATTTGTAGTGCTACGTGTAGCCGGTGGGATAGCAAACACGTTAAGTTTGTCCTCATCGTCTTACCGTACTTCCAGCAGCCAATCAGAAGAGAGAGATTGAAGGCGGGGACTGACGTAAATGTGAAGCGATTATGGGATATGTAGTAAAATAAGATTATTACTGTGCCCGCGAAAGAGTTTTCACGCAGTTTATTGAAAATTATGAATATACTTGACAGACACACACAATGTAACTGTGTGCATCTTGCGGAAGAACATTGTTTTGATTGTGCTTAGGCTCTTCTGTGTGGATTTTGAATGATTTGAGGTACCAATGTTGCTACACAGAACACATATCTCAAAGTTTAGACAAATAATGTTTTGTAGGTTTATTTATTTATCAATTGATTGATTCATTTATTTTACAGTCACTGATTTCCTTTAGGTTTGGCGTTTTGAATGATCCACGGACAGCTTTCTTTTCTCTGTGTGGATTTGACGTAATGGACGTGACGTATGTATAATCATTCATTAGTATCTCTCTTGTATTATTATTTTGCAATTAAAATGTATTCTTCAATTATCATCTTTAATAGAAATGTAATGCAGACTAGTTAAACCACAAATGAAAAAAAAAAGTGTGTTTAAAGTATTTTAGTGTACCTACTCTAAATCCAGCACTTTTAGAAAACTACAGGCTAGGCTATTCCTCCATTCATTGCTAAAAACACTTCACAGAGTTCTATCAAGTGTACGCCTTTATTACACAAAGCAACTGACAGTAACCCATATGGCTTTAAGTGGACATATTTGCCTGTGTATTCATTTATTCATTCATTTTCTTTTCGGCTTAGTCCCTTTATTAATCTGGGGTCGCCACAGCGGGATGAACCGCCAACTTATCCAGCATATGTTCCACGCAGCGGATGCCCTTCCAGCTGCAACCCATCACTGGGAAACATTCATACACACTCATTCACACACATACACTATGGACAATTTTAGCTTACCCAATTCACCTATGCCGCATGTCTTTGGACTTGTGGGGGAAACCGGAGCACCCGGAGGAAACCCACGCGAACACGGGGAGAACATGCAAACTCCACACAGAAATGCCAACTGACCCAGCCGAGGCTCGAACCAGCAACCTTCTTGCTGTGAGGCGAACGTGCTACCCACTGCGCCACCGCGTCGCCATGTATTCATTTATTTTTATAATAATATATATATATATATATATATGTATATGTATATACTATTATTTTATTTTAAACCAAGTAGCTAGCACCTAGTTAATAGCTTGGCGTTGTGATTGATGATCAGTTGACAGACTACATTGTTAGAAAGGCCCAATTTTGCAGATTTGCCTTACACAACAATAGAAAGGTAAGACCCTTCCTATCTGAGCATGCTACACAACTCCTTGTTCAAACTCTTGTTCTGTCTATACAAAACTATTGCAAGGCTCTCTTGACCTTCAAGCCAATATAAATGGCTAAAGAGGCACAAATCTCATCAACACTGTTCTATTCTATCCTATCCTGTCCTGTCCTGTCCTGTCCTGTCCTGTCCTGCCCTGCCCTGCCCTGCCCTGCCCTGCCCTGCCCTATCCTATCCTGTCCTGTCCTGTCCTGTCCCATTCTATCCTATCCTATCTTATCCTATTCTATTCTATCCTGTCCTGTCCTGTCCTATTCTATCCTATCCTATCCTATCCTATCCTATTCTATCCTATTCTATTCTATCCTATTCTGTCCTATCCTGTCCTATTCTATTCTATTCTATTCTATCCTATTCTGTCCTATCCTGTCCTGTCCTGTCCTGTCCTGTCCTATTCTATCCTATCCTATCCTATCCTATCCTATCCTATCCTACCCTACCCTACCCTGTTCTGTTCTGTTCTGTTCTGTTCTGTTCTGTCCTGTCCTGTCCTGTCCTGTCCTGTCCTGTCCTGTCCTGTGCTGTGCTGTTCTGTCCTGTCCTGCCCTGCCCTGCCCGCCCTGCCCTGCCCTGCCCTATCCTATCCTATCCTATCCTATCCTATTATGTCCTGTCCTGTCCTGTCCTGTCCTGTCCTGTCCTGTCCTATCCTATCCTATCCTATCCTATCCTATTATATCCTGTCCTGTCCTGTCCTATCCTATCCTATCCTATCCTATCCTATCCTATCCTATCCTATTCTATTCTATTCTATTCTATCCTATTCTGTCCTATCCTGTCCTGTCCTGTCCTATTCTATCCTATCCTATCCTATCCTATCCTATCCTATCCTATCCTATTCTATTATATCCTATCCTGTCCTGTCCTGTCCTGTCCTCTGCTGTTCTGTCCTGTCCTATCCTATCCTATTCTATCCTATCCTATTATATCCTATTCTATTCCATTCTATTCTATTCTATTCTATTCTATCCTATCCTATCATATCCTATCATATCCTATCCTATCCTATCCTATTATATCCTGTCCTGTCCTGTCCTGTCCTATTCTATTCTATTATATTCTATTCTATTATATCCTTTTCTATTCTATTATGTCCTATCCTATCCTATGCTATTCTGTCCTGTTCTGTCCTGTCCTGTCCTGTCCTGCCCTGCCCTGCTCTGTGTGTCCTGTCCTGTCCTATTCTATCCTGTCCTGTCCTGTCCTATCCTGTGCTGTGCTGTGCTGTGCTGTGCTGTCCTGTCCTGTCCTGTCCTGTCCTGCCCTGCCCTGCCCTATCCTGTCCTGTCCTGTCCTGTCCTGTCCTGTCCTGTCCTGTCCTATCCTATCCTATCCTATCCTCTCCTATTCTATTCTGTTCTGTCCTGTCCTGTCCTGTCCTGCCCTGCCCTGCCCTGCCCTGCCCTGCCCTGCCCTGCCCTGTCCTATCCTATCCTATCCTATCCTATTCTATTATATCCTATTCTATCCTATCCTGTCCTGTCCTGTCCTATTCTATCCTATCCTATCCTATCCTATTCTATTCTATTCTATTCTATTCTATTCTATCCTATCCTATTCTATTATATCCTGTCCTGTCCTGTCCTGTGCTGTCCTGTGCTGTTCTGTCCTGTTCTGTCCTGTCCTGTCCTGTCCTGTCCTGTCCTGTCCTGTCCTGTCCTATTCTATTCTATCCTGTCCTGTCCTGTCCTGTCCTGTCCTGTCCTCTGCTGTTCTGTCCTGTCCTATCCTATTCTATCCTATCCTATTCTATCCTATTCTATTCCATTCTATTCTATCCTATCCTATCATATCCTATCATATCCTATCCTATCCTATCCTATCCTATCCTATTATATCCTGTCCTGTCCTGTCCTGTCCTGTCCTATTCTATTCTATTCTATTCTATTCTATTCTATTCTATTCTATTCTATTATATTATATCCTTTTCTATTCTATTATGTCCTATCCTATGCTATTCTGTCCTGTCCTGTCCTATGCTATGCTATGCTACGCTATGCTATGCTATGCTATGCTATCCTATCCTATCCTATCCTATCCTATCTTAACCTATTCTATTCTATTCTATTCTATTCTTGGGTTAGAGCCATAGACTGTAAAAAGGTTAGACCAACTGGGTCAAGAGATAACGCTTATATATTTATATATTATGGCTCTTTTATTGACTTTGATTGATTCTATTGTCTGAGTTATCGGCTTCGAGTCTTTAGTCATTCTCAAGAATCATCTAAAAATGTATATATACATCTTTTATATAAATATATTAGGGCTGCACAATACAATATATCGTTTCAGCATCGATATCGCAATGTGATCATTCGCAATATTCACATCGCAGCATATGCAATGTTGAAATTGTACTGTTGTAACTTTAATAACGATTCATTTATTCATTTTCTTTTCGGCTTAGTCCCTTTATTAATCAGGGGTCGCCACAGCGGAATGAACCGCCAACTTATCCAGCATAT
>CAIGQV010007757.1:49114-61796 GCA_903798115.1 Danio jaintianensis
TTTATTTATTTATAGGATGTTGATCTCTGCTCTCTCGAATTTTGATGATGAAAATTCAACTCTGCGGTTTAACAAAGTGATGTTAATTGACCTTTTAGTAGTCTGAAATAATAAATTGTATAAGAAATAATGAAGAAAACATTATATTTACTTAATATTCTAATTAATTTTTTTTTATTTTTGATAATTTTGACCCATACAATGTATTTTGGCTATTGAGAAAAATATAATCATGCAACATAAGATGATTCCCACTAAACTCACTTTTGTTTCTAAAAAGGCATCTGAACTCACCTAGGCAGTGCAGGGCGGACAGCATCAGCAGGAGGACGGGGCGACTGGACTGGGTCATATTGAAGAAAGTGTCTTACGGATGGCAGGATGGATGGTGTTGTGGCATCAGCTGAAACGCAGCGCTGAACTATAGAGCACATGTGTTTGTGGAGGAGGATCTTCATGCTGATATAGTTTGACATCAGGAAGCTGCTCTGAACAAGCCCACGGTAAGTAAGGCAAGTACTGATATGAGTAATAACTCATTCGTTCCGGTCACACGTCATTCTTGGTAGTCTATGGGGTAATGCTTTACTTGAATGGGTGTTCGTAAGACTGCCATGAAACCTTTATAATCATGGCGTGAATGAGATTTTATGCATGCTTATGAGAACTGTTATTAAACTCAATCTCTGGCTCGGCTGTGTCAGATAAACAGCACAGTGACAGACATGAAGGAAGCAGATCTCATGTAACGTTTGTGAGAAATACTACAGTAAGAACTTTCCCAATGATTATTTGATGTATTTGTTGTGGAGTTAATTCAAGCCTTTCTGCAACGATGAGTCACACACAATGTCGTTACAAAGTTCACGCACACTCACACACACACACGCACACACACACACACACACACACAGCGTACACATTTTACTTTGCACTTTTTGCACAGCAAATGTGACAAGATACACATTAATATCCACTGCTGTATGGATATCCGTTATGTCAATGTACAAAATAAACCTGATTTAACGTCCACAACCCGGGATTGAAGCGTCTTCCTTTATAATTGTACTGACACGCGGCTGTGGTGATGAATTATAGCAATTTTACTGTGTTTATTACAAACATGCACTGTTTTAAACACGTGTTAAACTTGTAAAATTCATTCTTGATCACATTTGATGATGATTGATGATCACAGCGAGCTCAAAAGATCTTTTAATCCCAACTGCTTTGCGCACGTCCTGTCTTGTTGATATGATTATACGCGTTACTATGGAGACATGTTAATACGCGGCTGTCAATCAATTCGGTGGGTGGGGAAACCGCACTCCTACATCACGTTGCGGTCGGCCTCAAAACGGGAGGGATTTGAATCCTATTTTAACGTCAGGATATTTAAAAAAAAGAGACTTATTGTGTTTTTTTTTTTATTTATATCACCCCAATATGACAATGGACGCACTATACCTACACACAGTTCTGTCCAAACATTATAGGTGCCCTTTAACAGTTACATTTTGCTCATTGTTGGTCAATTGTTTTGTTAAAAAATGCATTTAACGAGAGTGTTCACCATTTTTATGAAGCCACAGTATAAACTTTTAAAAAATAAGTACAAACAATTACAAAAGTACATTTTAAATAACCCACAATCAGCAACAAGACCTCAATAATTCAACTACAACTAATCATCAGTTTTCTTTCTTTTTCCCTTTTTTTTTTTACCAGAATTTTGTGTCATTTTGTAACGTGTGACTGAGTTCACACTTTATTTGCTCTCTACACTTTTTTACTTCCCTTCCCTGTTTGCTTGCTGCTGAAACTCATTTATTGGCCTTTCAAAAGCATGTGTGTTTGTGTGTGTGTGTGTGTGTTCAAGTTTCTCATGTTTTTATATGTAAAAATGTAGCAAATTGGTGCAATCCATGTTGTTACAGTACAATTTAACAAGAAATGTGGACACAATATTCTATTAATGTCTACATTTATGAGTGAATCATTTCAAACTATGTATGTCTTGTAAAATGTATAATTTTATTACCTATTAAGCTGAATTAAAAAATTTACAGTTTGAAAAAGTAGCGTTACGTTAAATCAAATAGCAAAATCAAAATTTCAACAATAGTTTACTGTAATCATTGTGTAAAATGTATTATTTTAATATTTATTAGGCTAAATGAACAAATTAAGAGTTTGAAGAAGTAGTGTTACATTGTTTTTCTATTAACGCAAATAGCAAAATCATAATTTTAACATGTAGATGTTTTTATTTAATTTATAAATTAAAAGTCATGTCAATACTCTTTTGTAGTCCTTAAAGGTGCAGTGTGTAAGTTTGACACCCAGTGGTTGAACTAGGTATTGCACTCGTGGTTCAAAACACACACAAGCGCAGGTTTCCTGATTGATGACACCAACAGGAGTGAGCCTGACTGATGAGCCTAAAGGCTGATTTAAGTCATGTTCTATATAAAAGCAACGGCATACAATAGAAGCAATATTTTCCATAATAAAAGGATTTTTTGTCCTAACCAACACCTGAAATTGATATATTCGAAACGGCTTTTATTTCTTGCAGCTGAACAACAGAAAACAGTGATCACCTCAGGTACACCTCATGTGCTTTATTCAGTGTTAAATGCTAATAATGTGAGTTTGAATGCCATTTTACATGACATTTATTGCCATACTACTGAAAGCAGCAGCAGATAGTTCACCTCAGATCTGGAAAATAAAATAAACCGTCTGAAATTGAACCTCAGAACTGACTCAGTGCAAACCAACACATATCAGTGATTCAGCATCTACATTTAATAATGTTCAAAAGGTTTAATATGTATTAATTAGATTACAAACCTTACCATTTCGTTGGAGTGCAGTGAGTGCACTATTCTGTGCTTCTGAATGGATGTATTTAAATTTCTGTTGTGTTATCACTGCAAATCTCGTCACGTAGCGTGTTGTTAGGACACGGGGTTACAATGTAACCTGCTTACCTAATGTTTACGTTCGTAAAATTTATATTATTTGCTAATTAATAAGGTCATGTGGAACTCTGAATCTGCGTCTCATTTCGCAGTCTGCTACTGTCCATCGGAGGTCACATTTCAGTCACGGACGCATGCTTAAGAGCCTTTCTGAATGAATGAATGAAATACGCTGTTTTCCACCAAGGCAACCCGGGGTGCTGAAATATAATTGGCTAAACTGGCAGTGGGCAGGTTAAAGGAACCAGAACAAAGACAGCCGTTCCAGCACATAACCCACATGTTCAAAGCAGAATATCTGACTTCAGCACTGTTTTTCAGATAAACAAGAATGTTCACTCAGCATGTTTCTGAAATATCTGCAAACATATGATGGTATTTTTATGCTTTGGAAACGTCAAAAACTTACATAAGTGCATAATCTGATTACTAATATGTTTTGAATCAGCCTGGTTTAACCAACATAGCAGGTAGCTTTTATTTTTGTCAAAAATAATGTACAAGATAAAATTCCTCTTAAAATGTCAGTAAAGTCAGCCATGTTTGTATTATTTTAATATGGTAAATAACTGAAGATATTTTTCTTGATGTTGCTCAGTCAGTGCTAATTTCTGTTTGACTGTCATTTTAAGTGATATATGCTTGTGGCGGGATTTATTTCAATTAAATTTATGTACTAAATTTTAGTTTAATGTTTCAGTATACACTGTAAAAAAATATCTGTTTCCATATTTATATATCCATAAGTGTTTTCCGTTTATTTACGGTTGTGAGTTGCATTATGGGATGTTGATCTCCGCTCTGTCAACTTTTGATGTTGAAAATTCAACTCTACAGTTTAACAAAGCGACAAAGCAGAAGCAAAGCAGTTTTCCATATTTTGTGATTCATGTTTTTATATTCATTCATTCATTTTCTTTCCGGCTTAGTCCCTTTATTAATCTGGGGTCGCCACAGCGGAATGAACCGCCAACTTATCCAGCATATGTTTTACGCAGCGGATGCCCTTCCAGCTGCAACCCATCACTGGGAAACATCCATACACACTCATTCACACACATACACTACGGACAATTTAGCCTACCCAATTCACCTATACCGCATGTCTTTGGACTGTGGGGAAACCGGAGCACCCGGAGAAAACCCAAGCGAACACGGGGAGAACATGCAAACTCCATGCAAACGCCAACTGACCCAGCCGAGGCTCGAACCAGCGACCTTCTTGCTGTGAGGCGAACGTGCTACCCACTGCGCCACCGTGCAGCCCCATGTTTTTATATATATATATATTTTTTTTTTCTGCTTCTGAATTGCATTATGGGAGCTTGATCTTTTATCCAGCAACTTTTAACCTTGAAAAGTTTGAAAAAGTGAATTTTATGAACATTTTTAATAGTGTAAAGTGATATATTGTCTGGGTTGGTGTTGTATATTACGCTACAAAAACCTTGTAATAAACTGCCAGCACATTTTCTGCTATTTTACAGACTTTATTTCTCTAGATATTATTTATTACACATTATATTATTATTTCAAACGACTAAAATGTCAATAAAAGTCACTTTGTTAAACTGTAGAGTTGAATTTTCAACATCAAAAGTCGACAGAGCAGAGATCAACATCCCATAATGCAATTAAATTAAATGAAAACACACAAAATACAGAAACTGTTGATTAACAGATGTGTTTTACAGTGTAGAGTAGATGTAAATGTAGACCAAATCTTTTAAACCTTTTCTAATCATCCGTTATTTTTGTTGTTATGTTCATGGCAACTGCCAGAACCCTTTCACTCAAAAAATTTGATTTGCTGCTTGTTCAATCTACTTATTGGAACACAAGCTCATTGTGGATACGTACTATATACATTTCTGGAGAGCGCGAATTATGTAGCCAGAGCTACGTATGGCTGCATTTTGCTTTAAAACGAATGCTATGGGGCGGTATGACGCCATCGACGGCTTCTGTTTCTTTTCGCGCTACCAGCTGGCCACTTACCTCCATGTGGACGATTTTACCGCTGTTACCAGTTTGTCCAGTGGCTCGCCTTGTATGTCGGCGGACTTGAGACGCAGAGAGGAGTTGACCTCGATGATGGGGTTCGAGTTTGGGGAAGAATGGTTCCAGAAAGCAGGTAAAACAAAAACAAAAGGCAAAAAATAAAATAAACAAGTAAATAACAGGGCGAGAATGTTTTAAAATCTGAAAACTTGGTAAAAATCAGGCGGCCGTGAGGGCTTTTCTTTTTCTGGATTGCTTTTCAAAACACTGTCGGTTGGGTTTAGGGAAGTTGGTGGGCGCTGGTCAATCGGTGCTTTTCAAAACACTGTCGGTTGGGTTTAGGGAAGGAGGAGGGTGGGTCAGTCGATCGGTCGGTCAGTCGGTCGGTCAGTCAGTCGACAGCACCCTCTGGTGGATTTACGCGAGAACAGCAGGCACGAATGTCACTCGCGAGAGAAATTTGAGATCTGAAAAAGCGTACACAGCGACCTCTGGCGGATTCGCGAAGAACAAAACTGCAAAAAAACGTACCTCCTGGGATGTATTTGACGATCTTCAGAAATGTATATAGGGGTACGTATCAATAATGAGCCTGGGTTGCATTTAAAATGAGCTGAAACAACACAATTCTTGAGATTTTTTTGGGACAACTTAATTGTTTTATGTTCAATCCACTTAATTTGTAAAAACATTTGAGTTAATCTTAGAACTTAGATCAGAACTTGAGAATGTATTCAGGTTGCGTTGAAGGACAACAGAAAAACAAAAACAAAACAAACATGAAGGAATTGTGTGGAGCCCTGCATTTACTGAATTTCACTCCAATGAAGAAGAAAACAGTAATTATTTTTGGTCAAAAATAACTGACCAGCAGGTTACTGAACTCTGATAAATAATGAATAATGTTGATTTATCAGCAAACACCTTCCAGTTACTCTGGGTCATGGGTTTCTGAGAATATTTGATCACTGTTTTCACAGTAAATTAATATGATTCATGTATTTTACATACAGCAGAAATATCATTTTAACAATAGTTTACCGCAAATGTCTTGTAAAATGTATTATTTTGATATTTATTAAGCTAAATCAACAACATCAACTAATATTTTGTAACGTAGCATTCATTCATTCATTCAGTCATTCATTTTCTTTTCGGCTTAGTCCCTTTATTAATCTGGGGTCGCCACAGCGGAATGAACCGCCAACTTATCCAGCATATGTTTTACGCCTCGGATGCCCTTCCAGCTGCAACCCATCACTGGGAAGCATCCATACACACTCATTCACACACATACACTACGGACAATTTAGCTTACCCAATTCACCTATACCACATGTCTTTGGACTTGTGGGGGGAACCCACGCCAACACGGGGAGAACATGCAAACTCCACACAGAAACGCCAACTGAACCAGCGACCTTCTTGCTGTGAGGCAAATGTGCTACCCACTGTGCCACCGTGCAGCCCTTTGTAACATAGCATTACATTATTTTTCTATGAAACCAATAACAAAATCATAATTTTAGCAATAGTTTACTGTAATCGTCTTATAAAATGTATTATTTTAATACTCATTATAGGCTAAATTAACAAATTCACAGTTTGAAAAGGACATTACATTATTTTTCTATTAAATCAAATATCAAAATCATAATTCTAACAATATAGTTTACTGTAATCATCTTATCAAATGTATTATTTAGTATTTATTAAGCTGAATTAACAAATAAACAGTTTGAAAACATAGCATTACATTATTTTTCTATAAAACTAATAGCAAAATCATAATTTTAGCAATAGTTTACTGTAATAATCTTGTAAAATGTATTATTTTCATATTTATTAAGCTAAATTAACAGTTTGTAAAGTAGCTGTGCAATATTTTCCTATTAAAACAAATAGCAAAATATGAATTTTAACAATAGTTTCCTGTAATCGTCTTATACAATGTACTGTTTACTTCGTTCATTCATTTTCTTTTCAGCTTAGTCCCTTTATTAATCTGGGGTCGCCACAGTGGAATGAACCGCCAACTTATCCAGCATATGTTTTACACAGCAGATGCCCATCCAGCTGCAACCCATCACTGGGAAACACCCATACACTCTTATTCACACACATACACTACGGACAATTTAGCTTACCCAATTCCCCTATAGCGCATGTCTTTGGACTTGTGGGGGAAACCGGATGTACTGTTTACTTATTATTCTAAATTAACAAATTCATATTTTGTAAAGTAGCGTTGCATAATTTTTCTATTAAATCAAATAGCAAAATCATAATTTTATCAATAGTTTTCCTTAATCGCCTAGTAAAATGAATTTTTCAATATTTATTAAGCTAAATTAACAAATTAATATTTAGCAAAGTAGTCTTACATTATTTTTCTATGAAAGCAAATAGTAATTTTAACAATACTTTACTGTAATCGTCTTGTAAAATGTATTATTTTAGTATTTTTAAGGCTAAATGAACAAATCAACAGTTTAAAAAAAGTGGCCTTACATTATTTTTCTATAAAAGTATTTACAAAATCATAATTTTAGCAATAGTTTACCGTAATTGTCTTGTAAAATGCCTTTTTAATACTAATTATTCTAAATTAGCAAATTAACAGTTTTTAAACTAGCATTGCATTATTTATTCATGAAACTAATAGCAAAATATAAAAGATTATATGACAACAAATGTTTTTTACGCTACTTTGACTTATTTCAATAAGTGAATCAGGTTTAATTGAATATTTTTGATCAGTTTGACTGATTTAAGTAGAGATGACTGGAAAATTTTATTTGATTAAACAAAAAAAATGTAGGCAGCACTATTTTTTTACAGTGTATTAACATGATCAGGTTTTCTTGAGTGTATGATATTGTCTAGTCATGAAAGTCTCAGCAGAGAGAGCTTGAATGCATTTCTTTAATTTCATTAGAGTTAAACACACAGCACAGGTCAAAGGTAGAGAGGACAAAGTGTGTGCTTAAATACACACAGCTGCTTTTGTCAATTTGTTTAACACAACACTGCATTTGCACACTGACAGACTTTTCTACACTGTCAAACATATCCGTTAATTAACATGCTCCTTATTTTGTGATTCACAGATTTGTTTCTGTTTATTTACGGTTGTGAATTGTATTATGGGATGTTGACCTCTGCTCTGTCAACTTTTGATGTTGAAATTTCAACTCTACAGTTTTACTTTTACTGACATTTTAGTCGTTGGAAACTACAGTCGTGGCCAAAAGTTTTGAGAATTACATAAATATTGGAAATTGGAAAAGTTGCTGCTTAAAGTTTTTATAATAGCAACTTGCATATACTCCAGAATGTTATGAAGAGTGATCAGATGAATTGCATAGTCCTTCTTTGCCATGAAAATTAACTTAATCCTGAAAAAAACTTTCCACTGCATTTCAATGGCAGACTTGACATGTTAAAAGGAGGGTGATGCTTGAAATCATTGTTCTTCCATTGTTAACCATGGTGACCTGCAAAGAAACACGTGCAGCCATCATTGCGTTGCATAAAAATGGCTTCACAGGCAAGGATATTGTGGCTACTAAGACTGCACCTAAATCAACAATTTATAGGATCATCAAGAACTTCAAGGAAAGCGGTTCAATTCTTGTTAAGAAGGCTTCAGGGCGTCCAAGAAAGTCCAGCAAGCGCCAGGATCGTCTCCTAAAGAGGATTCAGCTGCGGGATCGGAGTGCCACCAGTGCAGAGCTTGCTCAGGAATCTAAAAGCAGTTTAGTAGCAAACTTTGTGAAAACTAATATTTGTGTCATTCTCAAAACTTTTGGCCACGACTGTAGATACCGTATAAGAAATAATATATGGAGTATTAAGTCACTTAATTCACAAACACACTTCATTGAACATGTACACATAGACATCACCTACAGGTATATACTATATATTGTCAAAAATATGAAAAAATATGGTTCATATTCCTCAAAATATAGTGGGTACTCTTATATGGTCTCCAATGGAAACTGAATGCCAACTGGTGGTCATGTTTGCTACTGCAGCCAAACTAAATCTTCCGGAAAGCTCATTTTTTGAGGTATCAACTTCAAATTTGGATAACCCAGGCTCATTATAGATATGTATCCAGGTCTACATTTCTGTGGACAGCAAAATACGTAACTGGAGGTACATCTGCTCGCAGTTTTTGATTTTGCAAATCCATCCGAGGCACGCTTTTTGATGATCTCAAATTTCTTTCATGCGTCCTCTTCTCGTGTAAATCCACCAGAGGGCGCAATATACACTTCAGCCGACCAGGCCAGCTTGCTGTCGACTGACTGACCCACTTACCCACCCCCGTCCCTAAACCCAACCGATAGTGTGTTCAAAAGCAATCTAGAAAAAGAAAAGCAGTCGTGGCTGCGTGATTTCACCACGGTTTCAACCTGTTGTTTGTTTATTTAAAATTTTTTGCTTTACCTGGTTTCTGGAACCGTTCTTTGCCGGACTCGAACCCTGTTGTCGCAGTCAACTCCACTCTGCGTCCCAAGTCCATTGGCATACGCGGCGAGCTACTGGGTAAACTGGTAACAGCAGAAAATCTGTCCGTACAGAGGTAAGCGCTCAGCTGATAGCGCTAAAAGGAACAGAGGCCATCAGCGGTGGCGTAGCGTTTGTTTTAAAGACGAAATGCAGCCATATGTACATCTGGCTACATAACTCGCACTCTCCAGAAATGTAGGCAGGGGTATGTATCCACAATGAGCCTGTGTTGAGTTTGGAATATAACTTGTTCAGATATTTAGCTTTGATTTTTAGTCAATTTTAGGCTAAAGCATGTTTTGTAAATTACATATTTTATGTATTATATCAACATACACATTGATTGTTTTATCATTTTCATAAACACAAAGGCACATCACTTTTGTCACATTTAACTTTTTTAACTTTTTTCACTTCAGCTTCAATCTTGACATCTGTCTTCTTTAAAACGAGACCTTAAATCTTAAATCTGTGCACCAAAGTGTTGAAGATTGGCAATCATTTAAGTTGAACATGTCATTTTCATGTCTATGTTCAAAAAGTGTGGGCAACAATTAAGGAGTTAAACAAAAACTCACTAAATTTTGACATATTATTTTCTAAAAACAAGACAATATTTTTGGGTTTGTCTACTAAATGCTTCTTGATTTAAGAATTTTTACAAATATTGTCAAAAATATGAAAAAATACAGTATATATTCCTCAAAACATAGAGGGCGCCATTGTATGGTCACCAATGGAAACTGAATGTCAACTGGTGGTCATGTTTGGTACTGCAGTCATTCTTTGAGGTTTCAACTTCAAATTTGGACTATAACATGTTTAGATATTTAGGCTAAAGCATGTTTTGTAAAATACCTATTTTATGTATTATTTCAACATATACATTGTAAATTTTGACATATTATTTCTGAAAACGATATTTTTGTCGCGTCTACAAAATGCTTCTTGATTTAACATATTTTAGATATTTAAACAAGAAACAAGACAAAAACTCCAAGTAAGAAAAGCATGAAGTTGTTTTTTCCAGTGTGTTATCACTGATGTTGGGGGAACAGTGTGTGTTGTTGGAGAGCAGCTTATATGAGTAAACATTGCACTGAATACCTGCCAGTCCATATTAGGACAGCGGGAGAATGAGGACACACAGAATTGAGTGCTTTAACAGTGAGTAAATCATTACAGGGGTGGATAGAGTCCAGCGGGACGCTTCTGAACCCTTTCACTCCAACACACAGTTTTTGGGGGGTTTTCAGAAGAGCAGAGATATTGGAGACAATGGCGCGGGACAAGATCTTCACGGTTTTGGCTTTGCTTTTGTTTTATTTTTCTGGTGGACATGCACAGACGGACTCTAGCGTCCCGTGTGATGACAGACGTGTGGAAAAAGTGGTGAATTTAACTCTTGGGACACATAATAAAATGATTACCGAAGGAGCTCAGCTGGCTCTCTATGAGATCCTGGAGGCCACCAAAGTAAGATTTTGGTTAAGTTGTCTTAATTTTTAGAAATGGAAGGCTGAAATAAAAATATTTATTGGATTTACTCAGTTTTATTAAGGTAAGTGGTTGCAAACTATTTATATGGGCTGAATTTAAACAAACAAAGAAAGTTTAGTAATGTTCAACTTCATTTCTGTCATGAACACTCTCGGAATTTAGTATGGTAATGAATATTTATATGGCAATGTTGATGTATTTGGTCTTCACGGAATAGATCTGCTACGCTGCTGCTGCTGCTTTGATTATTATGGCAGAGCAAGTACCGAGACCTGCTACTGCCAGTATATACACAGACATGCCGTCTGAGAATATAACACACTGCTGCCGCAAACATAATATACAGTGCTCAGCATAATTGAGTACACCCCATTTTGAAAATGAATATTTTTATCCATTTCTCAGTGAATATAGGCAATATATATTGGTGCATTTGAACAAAACAGATTTATTAAGCAGATATATTTATAAAAATAATATTTTAGTCACAGAACATCTTTAGAAATTGAAAGATAATACATTTAAATTCAAGCAAAATATTGCAAAAAAAATTTACAACCTACAAAATTTCAACAAAATTGTATGTATTTTTTGTTTCTCTTGATTTTTGCTATTTTTGAAAATGTTATTGAATATTGTCCCCTAACATATAAATTTGAGCTACAAATTTTTTAACATTATTGTAAGATATTTTGTTAGATTAGCTCCAGATTTGGCTTCAGTACTGACTAATCTAATGTATATGAACAAATATAATATTGTAAAGCTTAATATAGAAAATATTAATTTAAATGAGAGATTTGTGGGGGGTGCAGAGCACTGTACATGTAAACCCCCCGTAGCATATCTAAACACAGGTGGAGCTGGGGTGGAGGAGGGTCTTTGAAAATGAGCCACAGCTTAAACAGCACAGGAGCTTTTAAACTGATGAGGAGCAAGCAAGGTGGCAGCAACCAATCTCCTGTGCCATGTAGTTAATGACGCAGGAGCAGATTAGGTGACCTATCAGAGTTTCATGCCAGAAATTTCACTTGTTTGCTTAAATTCAGCCCATATAAATTGTTTGCAACCAACTTAACTTAAAAAAAAATTATAAATCCAATACACTGTAAAAAAAAAAAAACCTGTTAATTAAGTGTTTTCCGTTTATTTACGGTTGTGAATTGCATTATGGGATGTTGATCTCTGCTCTGTCGACTTTTGATGTTGAAAATTCAATTACAGTTTAACAAAGTGACTTTTATTAACATTTTAGTCGTTTGAAATCATAATATGTATAAGAAATATAGAGAAATAAGACTGTAATTCTAACTTTAGGATGCTGGACAATGGAGTTGAATATCCACGTGCA
The DNA here is from genome assembly GCA_903798115.1 of Danio jaintianensis. NCBI lineage: Eukaryota > Metazoa > Chordata > Actinopteri > Cypriniformes > Danionidae > Danio > Danio jaintianensis. Next base: position 61,475 of record CAIGQV010007757.1, read on the forward strand.
GGTTTTATTAACAAAGAATGATCATCCAGGCAATGGTCAAACAGTAGCATACAGGTAATCCAATATCATAGTCAAAAAACAGGCGAGTGGTCGGTACAGGGGGCAAAGATTCAACAACGAAAAACCAGACAAAGATCAAACACGGAATGACTAGATAGGATAACACTTCGTAATGCTACAATACAGTGAACAAGACTCAGCAATGTTTGTGAGTGTGTGTGCTGTTTATATGGTCCATGTAATCTTGGACTTAAATAGTCTTGAGTAGCTCCCAGCTGTGTGTGTGTGTGTGTGTGTGTGTGTGTGTGTGTGTGTGTGTGTG
>CAIGQV010007757.1:61896-88601 GCA_903798115.1 Danio jaintianensis
TGTGTGTGTGTGTGTGTGTGTGTGTGTGTGTGTGTGTGTGTGTGTAATCAATGGAGAATCATGACAGGTGTGTGTGTGTGGTGCCTGAAGGGAGTTGTAGTCCATATGGAGACGGGATTGTAGTCCTCCAGCTATCTGTATGGAATAGATCGCTGGTGATTGTGACAGTAATATAACAGAAAATGTGCTGGCAGTTTATTAGAAGGTTTTTGTAGCGTAATATACAACACCAACCCAGACAATATATCACTTTACACTATTAAAAATGTCAATAAAAGTCACTTTATTGAACTTTTCAAGGTTAAAAGTTGTTGTGAAGAAAGATCAAGCTCCCATAATGCAATTCAAAAGCAGAAATAAACTAAAAATGCAAACATGAATAACATAATACGGAAAATGTACTGCTAATTTATGGATATTTTTGTCAGTGTAGTGTAATAAAGTCATTTTTTGACAGGCTCAGAATGAATCGGGGGACGTTTTGTTGGTGCGGTTTTCCAGCAGAGAGACTGACTGTCCCGCTGGAGGAGACAAGGCTTGGCATGAGTGCGACTACTTACAGCAAGCAGATAAGGTCAGATCTGAGAATTCATTATTTGCTTTTAATTTCCATTTCTATTTCTCCAAATTTCTATTATTATTATTTTGGGTGGCACCATGGCTCAGTGGTTAGCACAATCGCCTCACAGCAAGAAGGTCGCTGGTTCGAGCCCCGGCTGGGTCAGTTGGCATTTCTGTGTGGAGTTTGCATATTCTCCCCGTGTTGGCGTGGGTTTCCTCCGGGTGCTCCGGTTTCCACCACAGGCCAAACTAAGAATAAACTAAATTGGTTGTAGTGTATGAGTGTGTGTGTGTGTGTGTGTGAATGTGAGAGTGTATGGGTGTTTCCTAGTGTTGGGTTGCCGCTGGAAGGGCATCCGCTGTGTAAAACATATGCTGGAATAGTTGTCGGTTCATTCTGCTGTGGCGACCTCTGAATAGAGACTAAGCCGAAGAAAAATGAATGAATGAATGAATTTGAATAATCTTACTCAAAAAATGGCGTTTGCTGTTTGTTCAAACTTATGCTGGCCGAGAGAGTGGAATGGTGTAATCAGTATGTTAAAATAAACAAAAAAAACTCAGCTTTCAAAGCTAAGCTACAACTTCACTGAGTAAAGGTCACAACGCAATAAACAAATCCCAGCCTGGTCCGTCACGTATTTGGGTCCAGTTGAAACATTTCATTGTGTTCTCTACTATTTGCATGTGTTGTGAGAAAATGCATCACGGTTTTTTTTTATGTGTTTTCATTGTGAGGATTTGCAACACGTTTGCTGTCAAACAGATGAAGATCTTTTCTTAATTTGCTGGTGTTTTCTTAAATTGCAGCGCGTTAAGCTCTTTCAGCCACCGTAAAAGCTACTTATTTAAAATGAGCCGAAACAACACATTTCTTGAGATTTTGGGGGGGGACAGCTTATGTTAAATCTACTTAAATTTGTAAAAATTAATAAGTAAATTTAATTCCTTAATGTTATCCCAACACAAATTGATTGTGTGTAACCCAGCATTTATTTACAGTGTTTAGGTATGCACTTTAAAAAATCCACACAATTGTTTCATGTTGGGGGCTGCACGGTGGCGCAGTGGGTAGCACATTCACCTCACAGCAAGAAGGTCGCTGGTTCGAGCCTCGGCTGGGTCAGTTGGCGTTTCTGTGTGGAGTTTGCATGTTCTCCCCGTGTTCGCGTTCCCCCACAAGTCCAAAGACATGCGCTATAGGTGAATTGGGTAAGCTAAAATTGTCCGTAGTGTATGTGTGTGAATGAGTGTGTATGGATGTTTCCCAGTGATGGGTTGCAGCTGGAAGGGCATCCGCTGCGTAAAACATATGCTGGATAAGTTGGTGGTTCATTCCGCTGTGGCGACCCCAGATTAATAAAGGGACTAAGCCGAAAAGAAAATGAATGAATTAATGTTTCATGTTGACCCAAAACAAATCAATTAAGTGAATCGTTTTTACAAATTGAAGTGGATTGAACATAAAACAATTAAGTTGTCCCAAAAAAAACCTCAACAATTGTGTTGTTTCAGCTCATTTTAAATAAGTAGTTTGAACAAACAGCAAACGTCTACTTTTGAGTGCACTAAATTACACCTAATTACCATAAAACAAATAGTTTTTTTTATTTTACAAGGACTCAATGAGGTAAACAATGTTTATTTGTGAATGTACCACAAAAATCACGTCACACTTGTTTTCCTTAACCTTAAAATACCTCGTTTGCACAATATCGTGCACAATGTTGTTTCTGTTTTACGTAATGTATTATAATAATAGTCTGTCTTAGGTTATGTATAGTTAAGTATTTATAATATATGTTTAGTTAGATTACCTCTCCGGTATGTTAGTTATGTACAGATTTAAAACAGTAGCTCTTACATCCGGTGTTCATATTAATGATTGTGTTTATTTATTTTAGCTGCGAGACACGACATTTAGCTTCACTTTATGTCTACACATGTATTTAAAAGACAATAAAGCTCTGACTTGAGTTCACCCAAAAATACAAATTCGGTCAACATTTACCTTCCTTTCTTCTGTTAAACGAAAAAGAAGATACTTTGAGGAATGTTGGAAACGGGTAACCATTGACTTCCATTCCAGCTTTCTTCAAAATATCTACTTTTGTGTTCAACAGAATAAAGAAACTCAAACAGGTTTTGAACAAGTAAAGGGTGAGTAAATATGGTGTAAATGTTCATTTTTTTGGGTGAACTGTCCCTTTAATTGTGTAATTTATGTCAGGAATCATTCATTATAGCAACATAAACAGCAGTGTAGGACTTATGAAATATGCCAATGATTTGTTTTATTAGTTTAGCATTGAATATGTGAGGGATAAGTAAGCCACAACATGATGGATTATTAGACAATAAAGCATGTTACGCCTCAGGAGACAAATATTCCACTTATAGTAACAGTATTGTATTGTATTGTGGGCTTATGCATTTGATCTCCACTCTCATTTGTACTTTTATGTGTCTTCATTGCACTATTGCTCAGTTTTAGTACTGAAGTTGTAGGAACGGAAGTAACAGTTCAGTGTTTAGAGCAAAGAGCTCCATCTGGAGGACAGGACGGAAATTACCAAAGAAAATGAAAATCTTCCTCCAGTGTCCATCATTGTTCATTAATTCAGTGGTCAATTTTTAATAAGTTTGAGAGTAAAATAAAGAATAAAACTTAGAGTTGTAGACTTAGTAACTTACATTTGTCAGAATATGTATATATAAAGTGAAGGAAATAAGTATTGAACATGTCACCATTTTCCTCAGAAAACATATTTCTAAAGGTGCCATTGACTTGAAATTTTCACCAGATGTTGGTAACAACCAAAGGAATTCATATATGCAAAGAAAACGACATTAATTAGTTTACAAATGAAGTTCTGTGTAATAAAATGAAATAACATAGGGAAAAAGTATTGAACACATGAAGGAAGGAAGGTGTAGAAAGACATGGAAAGCCCAGACAGCAGCTGAAATCTCTCAGTAGTTCTTCAGCAACCCTCTGCCCTTCCTCAGTGTACATGAATATCCGCTGCTTCAGTCCAACATCTACAATTGAGGAGGCATTCAGCGATTCAACAAGAAGAGGCAATATACACACAAGTGCTGATTATACAAAGGAACTGTTAGTGTTCAGAGAATTAAGTGCTAGATTAAGTGCTGGGGGGTATTTTTTTATAGAGAAGAGTGTTTCTACAGGTGGTTTGTCAAGCCCACTCACCTGTGTGAGGCACACTTTAGAAATGCACAATGTTTTTTAAGGAATATGGAGTGATTGTAAGAAATTGTCTGGTGCAAATGTGCAAAGACTGGTGCAAGTGTCTGTTAAAATGACAGAGAGATGAAACTGTTTCTACAGGTGGTTTGTCAAGCCCACTCACATGTGTGAGGCACACTCAGAAATGCACAATGTCTTTTAAACATATGGAGTGATTATAAGAAAGTGTGTGGTGCAAAACTGGTGCAAGTGTTGGTTAAAGTTCAGAGAGATGAAAGAGTGTGTTTTCTACAGGTGGTTTGTCGATCTGTGTGAGGCTGTCATGTAGGATTTGGACGCAGACAATGGAATTGAGGATCCACGTGCAGTATTTATTCAACAGAGGATGGTCAGACAGGCAAAGGTCAATAACAGGAGCAAATGGGTACATACGGGTGAAGCAAAAGAGTAGTCGGGTCACAGGCAAAGAGATCGGTCTAGGCGGCAAACTATGTAAACAAAGGTACAAAGCAAAGGTCTAACACGGCAAGGAAAATGCGTTTTAATGTCCACTAACAGTAAAACAAGACTCAGCCCTGATGTGTGTGTCTGTGCTGTTTTTAAAGTCCATGTAATCAGTTAATCATGATCCTCCGGCTGTGTGTGTAATCAATGTGAAACAGGAACCGGTGTGTGCGAGGTGCATGTTGGGAGTTGTAGTTCGTAAATATGGCGTGTGTGTAGTTCTAGCGCAGTAGCTAGATTGCTGGTGACTGTAAAAGAGGTACACTTCCTAAATGCACTGGGGTTTTTTTTAGATATGGAGTGATTGTAAGTAAGTGTCTGGTGCAAAACTGGTGCAAGTGTCTGTTAAAGTGTCAGAGAGATGAAAGAGTGTGTTTTCTACAGGTGGTTTTTCAAGCCCACTCACCTATGTGAGGCACACTCAGAATTGCACAATGTTTTGAGGTTGTCATGTGGTGTGGTGTCGGGAGATAAGAGCGGGTCCTGGTTTTGTTGACAGGGGTTCAGGTGATTTCTGAAGAGATGGGTTTTTACTTGTCATTTTAATAATACTAGTGAATCAGCAGGGTGTCCGCAGGGTCCTAAAAAGTCTTCAATTTCAAAAACTACATTTTTTGGGCCTTAAAAGGTGTTAAATTCACTAAAACTGTGTCTTGTAGATCTCAAATAATTTTAACCAGGTTTTAATTTTCCTATGTCCATGTAAAGTTAGCCAATTGGGCCAACACGCATCCAATCACTAACAATCCACCCCAATAGAACTTTTAACAAAACTCCATTTATATCTCTATTTATCAATACAGTTTAATCATCGTCCTTACATTAATATTTGGTTAAAAGTTCTCTGTGTATTTATAGTCCATATGTGGTGAAGACACTGACCTGGACAGACTGTAGTGCGTATAGTTTATCATAGATAAGTTATGTTGAAAAATGTGTATGCATACGACTAGGGTTTGTTGTTTTGACAATTTATTTAAAACATGTGGCTAAAAATGATAATATAATTTTAAAAAGTCCTGTATAAGTCTGAAATTTCATTCATAAAGGTCTTAAAAAGTCTTAAATTTGAGTTTGAGAAACCTGCAGAAACCCTGTTGTGGGAATGGGAAGATCATTCCACCGCTGAGGAACAGTGAATGCAAAGGTTTTGGAAAGTGACTTATAGCCTCTCTGTGATGGTACTTCCTCGCTTGTAAATCACTTTTGCTAAATGAGAGTGGACAGTCACTATTGAGTAATGACCTTTGAGTAAAGCGACCTTTATCCATGAGTCGGGGTCTCATTATGTCATGAAATAACATTCATTATTGTCTTAAGATAACATGTGTGTTTGTGTTTCCTCAGGCTCTCAGGATCTGTCATGCCAAAGTCCAGTTTACAGAAGCAGGAGAGGAGCTGCTGCTGCATGACTGTTTAGGTTTGTGTTACATGATCACATTATGACTACTAGCTGAGTTTTATTATGATAATAACAACTCATATTTTATCCTTATTCTACATTATAGTTATCAGTAACTTAAAGACACAATTCACCCCAAAAATCCTGACACTCAAGTGGTGCTAAATTTTTGAGTTTCTTTCCTTCGTTGAACACAAAACTATATTTTAATGAATGCTGGGAAAAAAAAACAGATATTAATATTCATAAACAAAAACTACTATAGAACAGTGGCTTTGAGCGTGCCATTATGATTACATTACATGTAGTGTTATGAGAATACACTACCTGACAAAAGTCTTGTCGTCGATCCCAGTTGTGAGAGCAACTAATAATAACTTGACTTCTAGTTGGTCATTTGGAAAAGTGTCAGAAGGTCGATTTTTCCAATGAATCATCTGTTGAACTGCATACCAATCATCACAAATACTGCAGAAGACCTACTGGAACCCGCATGGAGCCAAGATTCTCACAGAAATCAGTCAAGTTTGGTGAAGGAAAAATCATGGTTTGGGGTTACATTCAGTATGGGGGCGTGCGAGAGATCTGCAGAGTGGATGGCAACATCAACAGCCTGATGTATCAAGACATTTGTGCTTCCCATTACATTACAAACCACAGGAGAGGGCAAGTTCTTCAGCAGGATATATAGTCCTTCTCATACTTCAGCCTCCACATCAAAGTTCCTGAAAGCAAAGAAGGTCAAATTGTTTCAGGATTGGCCAGCCCAGTCACCAGACATGAACATTATTGAGCATGTCTGGGGTAAGATGAAGGCGGAGGCATTGAAGATGAACCCAAAGAATCTTGATGAACTCTGGGAGTCCTGCAAGAACGCTTTCTTTGCCATTCCAGATGACTTTATTAATCAGTGATTTGAGTCATTGCAGAGATGTATGGATGCAGTCCTCCAAGCTCATGGGAGTCATACACAATATTCATTCTTATTCCACTGCACCATGACTTTATATTCTATACTGGACATTATTTCTGTTAAGTCACAAGACTTTTGTCTAAGCAAAGTCAGACCTTACTGTCCTAATGAAATAATTAAAAATCAAGGCATGATCATATTTTATTTGGGTAAAATAAGCGTAATCTAGAGGCCTTTGCCTTTCATATAAGCCACTTCTGACACCAAATGATCAACTAGAAGTAAAGTTATTATTTGCTGTTCCTAAAACTTGGATAGGCGACAAGACTTTTGTCAGATACTGTATGTGGAAATCTTCTCTCCTTTAAGCAACACTTGTGAAATATTTTTAAACTAATTACAATTTCACAAGAGGCCTAATAATTTTGACTTCAACTATATAATCTTTTCCTGAACGTTCTCCTCCAGCAGAGCCAGCAATCATCGCCAGTGTCGCTCCTTGTCTGGGCTGTCCTGAAAATATCGATGTGCATCAGGAAGAGCTGAGACAGCCGCTCATCCACTCTCTGTCCAAAGCCAACAGCATGATCAACCACGTGCATTTCTTCATCTTCAAGGACCTGACGTTAGCAACTAAACAGGTCAATAATCAAATTATAATTTTTTTACTTGTAAATAATTGATGATATTGATTTAGCTTTTTTTCTTATATGAGGGTATTTGTTTTAAAGGGGACCTATTGTGTAAAACTCACTTTTATAAGGGGTTTAAACCCAGTTGTGTATTAGCAGTGTATGAATATAACCAGCCTCTGATGGTAAAAATTAATTAATTGTATTTTTTATAATCAGACTTGATAAAAACAGTCTGCTGAAACACTTTGATTGACATTCTCCCTTTGTACGTGTCATCAGAGGGGGAAAGCCGCACCCACTAGTGACCATCTCTCCTTCATTAGCATAAACAGCCCTGAGTGAGAAGCAGCTGCAAGCTGATTATTTAGCATGTTTTAAGGAAAAACTCACTTCATTTTGACAGATTATTTTTTAAAACAAGACAATATGTTTTAGGGCAGCATGGTAGCTCAGTGGTTAGCACTGTCATCTCACAGCAAGAAGGTCACTGGTTCGAGTCCCGGCTGGGTCAGTTGGCGTTTCTCTGTGGAGTTTGCATGTTCTCCCCGTGTTGGCGTGGGTTTCCTCCGAGTGCTCCAGTTTCTCCCACAGTCCAAAGACATAAGTATAAGTGGTATATGTGAATTGGGAAAACAAAAATAGTGAATGAGTGTGTGTGTGAGAATGAGAGTGTATGGGTGTTTCCCAGATCTGGGTTGCGGCTGGAAGGACATCTGCTACATAAAACATATGCTGGAATAGTTGGTGGTTCATTCCGCTGTGGCGACCCCTGATAAATAAGGGACTAAGCCGAAGGGAAATGAATGAAGGAATGAACAATATGTTTTACTTGTCCAGAAATTGTAGTATAACCGTATAACTCCCTTAACGAAAAAGTGCAAGTATAATGCTGTGTTCACACCAGAAGCGGCATGACCGAATAAATCGTGCTATTTGCGAGTAAATAGACGCATGAACATTTTGAGTTTACTCGCTTCATTCGTGCGGCAAATTTGCTTTATTCGTGCATCAAATTCACTTCACAACAGATGCGGATTCGCGTCATGGGCAGGGTTTCTGTCTGCCCGGTGACTCTAGTTTCGTTCCTAATGGGCTAACATGGGTTTTATTGGGAGAGTAACTTTGCTTTATGTGCTTTAGGAAGGCTGAAAAACAGCGTAGGTTCATTCGGCGCCGTGTCTGAGTCCACAAGATTCTTTCAGAGGTGCACCCAGCTTTGTGAGTTCATCAACTCCTCCAGATACTATACCTGGATGATGGAGGCTTTCAGCAGTGCTTCCGAATGAGCCAAGCCCAGTTTGATGAACTGTTGTCTGGTGTCGGCAGGAGGTTTTCCCCTCGGGACACGAACAACAGGCACTACGTCATAATCACTCCCCTACAAGAGCAAGCTCCTGATTTTGTTAACGTGGCGCGAATGTCCGCTGAAGTTCAGATTTTCCAACTCGAGTGATTCGCGTCAAACGTGCAAACCGCTCAACTCACGCCGCTTCATTCACGCCGCACGATGTCTATTCGCATCTTTGCATTGACTTAACATGTAAGTCACTCCATCCGCGTCTGGTGTGAACTCAGCATTAGAAGATATTTATTCCCACTGCTTTTGGTTTTTTAAATAGGATGTTAAAATGAAATTTGTATTTCTAAATGTATTTTTGCTTGTATATTATTATTTATTGCATTTGTATTGCTGAGCCCATGTCTAAAGACAATTTTCTAACCTCTTTCGGGATAAACCATACATTTCAATAGTGTGGACGGATATAGTTTTTTCTGAAATGCAATAAAAACACCGGACTGGACGAGGAGCATTTTAAATTGGAGTATTAAACTCCTCTGGTGGTCTTCAAGACCATCATCAAGTTTCATGTTGATTAAGTTTATTTTTAACTTTTTCTGTATGTAGGTTGTTGCAGGATTCAGGTATAAACTGCAGTTTGAGATCGAGAAGAGTAACTGCACACGGCCAGAATTCAAGATAGTAACTGAGGAGTGCCATCCACTGCTGGAGAAAACGGTACCATTCAGATCATCTTGAGTCTCTCTTTAACATTCGCTGATTTATTTAGTGTGTTTAAGCCTGGCCAATGATTAATCATGATTGATTGCTTCCAAAAATACAAGTTTGTATTTATTTAATCTATGTGTGTGTGTGTGTACTGGGTATATTAATCATATAACTTTTATATTGGAAGTGATTAATTGTGGTTAAACATTGCTCAGCGGTAGTGTATGTTGTTGTTGTATTAGCAAATACACACATTTGATTCATTCAAATGACTGTAATGATAAAAACTTAGACATATTTTCAGAATACTATGATTAGTAGAAAGCTCAAATGTAGCCTAACACATGATGTTGTTTAGGAGGTTTTGAAGTGTAACTCGAGTGTGGATGTGGCTCCTTGGAGACACGAGGTTCCAGAAGTGCACGTTGTATGTGCGGCAGGCGTCCCGAAGGTGAGCCTTGTTGTTTTTTTATTATTCGTATTAAAGCGCCCTTATTATGCTGTTTGTGAATGTAAAAGGTCTCCAATGTGCACGATTTTTGTCTTCCAAAAGAAATTAATAATTCTGCCTGAAACTAGTCGTCAGTAACTTAAGCCTGCACAAATGTACATACATAGCTGCATAAACGATTCATAACTGACTGGATCACCAGTCGGTGTCAAACATTGTAGTTGGAGCTGAGACTGGAAGAGTTTGTTTTGAGTTTTCAATATGTTGAGAAGATGCTGTCTGACCAATCAGAGCAGAGTAGGACTAATCTAACCAATGAGGGCAGAGTTGGACGATCTGACAAATCAGAACAATGTTGGACTATTTGACCAATCAGAGTAGAGTTTGAAAATCTAACCAATCAGAACAAAATTTAACCATCTTACCAATCAGAGCAAAGCTGGATGTCCTGACCAATCACAACAAATAGCGCCATTTGACCAATCAGAACAGAGTTTCACCATCTGATCAATCAGAACAGAGTTTCACCATCTGACCAATCAGAGCAGAGTTGGACCATCTGACTAATTAGAGCAGAGTTGGACGATCTACCAATCAGATCAGACTTGGAAGATTTGACAAATCACATTAAATGGGTCTGACAAATTAGACCAAACTTGGACCATGTGACCAGTCAGAATAGTGTTGAACCATTCAACCAGTTAAAATAAACTGGGCCATCTGACTAATCCGAGGAAAGTTGGATTATCTGACCAATCACTACAAACTGGGCCATCTGACCAATCAATGCAGAGTTGGACCATCTACCAATCATGTTAGAGTTGAACCATCTGACCAATCACAACAAACTGGGCCATCTGACCAATCAGAGCAGAGTTGGACGATATAAACAATCACATTAAATGGGGCTATCTGAGCAATCAGAGCAAACTTGGACCATGTGACCAGTCAAAATAGAGTTGAACCATTTAACCAGTCAAAATAGACTGGGCCATCTGACCAATTAGAGCAGAGTTGGACCATCTGACTAATCACAACAGACTGGGCTATCTGACTAATCAGAGCAGACTTGGACCATGTGACCAATCAGAGCAGAATTGGACCATCTGACCAATCACAACAAATGGGGATATCTGACCAATCAGAGCAAACTTGTATCATGTGACCAATCAGAATAGTGTTGGACCACTTGACCAAGCACAACAGACTGGGCCATCTGACCAATCAGAACAGAATTGGACCTTATGACAAATCACAACAAACTAGACCATCTTACCAATCAGATCAGAGTTGGACACCATCTGCGCAATCAGATCAGAGTTGGACCATCTGACCAATTAGAGCAAACTTAGACCATGTGACCAGTCAGAATGGCGTTGAACCATTTGACCAGTGAAAATAGACTGGACCATCTGACCAATCAGAGCAAAGTTGGATTATCTGACCAGTCAGAACACAATTGCACCATCTGACCAATCACAACAGTCTGGGCCATCTGACAAATCAAAGCAGAATTGGACCATCTGACCAATCACAAAAAACTGGGCCATCTGACCAATCAAATTGGAGTTAGCTCTCAGAAAGGCGGGGTTTAGACACTGTGAGGATGAGTTGAAGCTGTTATGATATTATGAGAAAATTCAAATGTTTTTTTTCTCCTTGAATAGACGTAAACCTAATTAAAATATCATAATGGGGCACTTGGGGCACAATTATATTAAATCATATTAATATATATTAAATTATATTAAAATTATATTAAATTATAATTAAATCTCAGCATCAAGTGTTTCCTTCAACCCATTAATGCCAAATGTCTTTTTTTCAGACGGTCACCAGGTTCAAACGGCCCCCAGGCTGGTCTCCTCTAAGGATGCTTCCACAAGCCAAAGAGTCCTCAGAGGAGTCCAAGGAGAGCATCAGCCCTCCCAAACGCGTCCCGCTGAACTGTCCAACCAAACCCTGGAAAGAGTTCAAGCCAGTCATTGCTCCGCCAAACGCCACCGAGCCCACAGAGCCAAACGCAGACACCGCTCTCAGCGACCTGGATCTGATCAGCTGAGCTCGGTGTTTAAATGAGGAGCTACAGTAAAACAGGAGGAGAGAGAGTCTTATAATGTGTCTTGTGGAGTTTTGAATAAAGTGTCATTAGTTTCATTGGTGGATTCGACAGTAATTCACAGTACATTGTCTCATATTTCACAATAAAGTGACGAATATATAAATATGCTTGAATCACTGGAATGTTTTTGTGAGTCTATACAATGTAAAATGGAGATCTATATACAGTTGAAGTCAGAATTATTCGCCCCCCTGTATATTTTTCCCCCCAATTTCTGTTTAACGGAGAGCAGATTTTTTTCAACACATTTCTAAACATAATAGTTTTAATAACTCATTTCTAATAACTGATTTCTTTTCTCTTCGCCATGATGACGGCACATAATATTTGACTAGATATTATTCAAGATACTAGTATTCAGCTAAAAGTGACATTTAAAGGCTTAACTAGGTTAATTAGGGTAAAGTTAGGGTAATTAGGCAAGTCATTGTGTAACAGTGGTTTGTTCTGTAGACAATCCAAAACAAATATTGCTTAAGAGGGCGAATAATATTGACCTTAAAATGTTTTTAAAAAAATTAAAAACTGCTTTTATTCTAGCCGAAATAAAACACATAAGACTTTCTCCAGAAGAAAAAATATTATAGGAAATACTGTGAAAAATTCCTGAATCTGTTCAACATCATTTTGGAAATATTTGAAAAAGATATATATATTCACAGGAGGGCGAATAATTTTGACTTCAACTGTATATTTCTTGTTAAAGTGTGTAAAACTTGTCACAATAATCAATATATTGACTTATACATGGACATGACCTCAATCATTTTTGATGATGCAATATATAGACCATTTTGAGGGATGTAAACAATAACAATAGTCCTAACGTATTTCCTGATTAACATTTTTAGCTTTCATAGATTCTGAGAATCCAAAAAGGTCCAAGATTGCGCATCTGCATTCATTCATTCATTCATTTTCCTTCGGCTTAGTCTCTTATTTATCAGGGGTCGCCACAGCGTAATGAACTGCAAACTATTCCAGCATATGTTTTGCACAGAGGATGCCTTTCCAGCCGCAACCCAGTACTGGGAAACACCCATACACTCTCGCATTCACACACTCTCACACTACGGCCAATTTAGCTCATCCAATTCCCCTATAGCACATGTGTTTGGACTGTGGGGGAAACCGGAGCACCCGGAGGAAACCCACGCCAACACAGGGAGAACATGCAAACTCCACATAGAAATGCCAACTGGCCCAGCTGGGACTCAAACCAGCGACGTTCTTGCTGTGAGGCGACAGTGCTAACCACTGAGCCACCGTGCCGCCCCTACCATAAATATATACAAACTTAAACCCTAATTAGTGATATGCATTGCTAAGAACTTAATTTGAACAAATTTAAAGGTAATTTACTTAATATTTCGATTTTTTTCTAAATAAACCCTCATATTCCAGCTTTTCAAATAGTTGACTAAATACTGTCCTGCCATAACAAACCATACTCGAAAACTCAATTTAAAAACAAATTGACCCTTACGGCTGGTTTTGTGGTCCAGGCTCCCAATTAAGTAGTTATTGATAGTTCTTCATCAATGCTGGGATGCTCATGAACTGTTCCACCCATATGACTCATAGGAACTAAAATAGATTTTGCAGCAGATCCTTAAAACGGCTCTTTCATAGATGTTTTCCGGTAATGAAATTATGGCCTCCGGAAATGAAGCGGGTTTTCAATTGCGGTGAAAGATGAGGTTAGGTGTACATGAATGCTCTAATGTTTGAAGGTCATGGGTCGAGCGTATCAATCACCATGATGACGTTCTTCGCTGGACTCCTCACGTTTGCACTGCCTTTAGAGGTGCTGCGGGGTCACCATCTACATCTGGTCTGGAACGGGATTTGTGTGATGGCATATAAAGTCCTGAGACGATGCTCTGCTGTTATTTCGAGGAGATTCCTGCTTCCTAGACACAATGGTCGGAGAGCGGATCTTTCTCCTGACCGTCACCTGCTCCATCTTAATGCTGCTAGTTCGCTGTGATGAAGTTCTGGAGATCCGCTCGCCTGAGGATGACAAGGCTCAGGAGGAGAAAGAGCTGGTAAGAACTCTCGCTCTCAGATGATCATTATTGAGCAGCCAGATGAGGACATCTGTGCTTTATTTGTAGATTGAAGCTCTTCAAGAAGTTCTGGAAAAGCTGAGAAATAAACAGATTCCTGCTGTGGAGAAGAAGCTCGGCTGGGTTCCGTCGGTGAGTCTGCTCAGTGTATCAATGGTTACAGTTTTACACATGTGCATTACACAAGTCTAATTATGTATTTAGCTATATAAGTGAATATGTATTGAGGGCAAAGATGATCATTCTTTTGTGTCTGGATCACTATAAATGTACAAATATTTGCTACTATAAATACTATATACTACTATACATTTACTTACTATATATATTCTCTAGTAAATATTTATTTTCAGAACGGGGTGTACTCATTTATGCTGAGCACGATATATATTTTGGTGCATTTAAGCAAAACAGATTTATTAAATAAATATATTTATTAAAATAATATTATAGTTGGGGGCTGCTCGGTGGCGCAGAGTTTATAACACGATACCACATTGCATGTCTAAAACACAATGTTGTGTATTTTCTTCACTGTTTTTAAAAAGTAAACATCACAGTAACGGTTTTGTAAACATTTTGCTCAAATTAATGAGAGAAGAATAATGACATGCCTCAACGCCTTCCAGAGTTTCCCACCAGTCCAAATATCATTTGACAATATATTGAATATCACCAATAGCATTTTCTAGACAAGCAGAACATATTGTCTTGTTTTTGGAAATAATAAGTGAGTTTTTCCTTAAAACAAGCAAAATAATCTTAATTCAAAGCAAAAATAGGTTTATTTACCCCATTGGTGTGTGTGTGTGTGTGTGTGTGTGTGTGTGTGTGTGTGTGTGTGTGTGTGTGTGTGTGTGTCCAGTGTAATGTGGGAGAGCAGTGTGCGGTGCGGAAAGGCTCCCGCTTCGGGAAGTTGTGCAGTTGTCCAGGAGGAACCGCCTGCAGCTTCTCCATCCTCAAGTGCTTGTGAGAGAAAAAAAACAGCCTCAGTCTCTCATAATGCTCCAGTGTGTTGTTTACCATCATCCTATCTGTAACATGTTTATCAATACATACAGACGAATGTAAAAATGCATTCAAATCAAATAAATGCATGCAGTTTTGTATACTTTTATTCAAAGTCTGATTCCTGTACTGTTTGCTTGCTATTTTCATGGCCACAAGGTGGCGCAGTGCTCATTCAAATAATCATTTTCCCTGAAATCATTTATTAACAATGTATAGAAGTTAAACATCACGCTCAGCCTTCTATACATTAATAAATTAAATATTTTAAATTTGTTTAATTACATTTTACTACATAAATACTTCATATTTATTGGACATGAACTTTGTAGGTTACCTCTCACGTTTGATTCTACAGGATATAATATTTCAAATGTATTATTATTATTGTTGTTGTTGTTGTTGTTGTTATTTTTAAATATTGCAGCAAACTATTGAAAGGTGATTAAAAGCAAACATTTTGACAGAAACATACACTCACCGGCCACTTTATTAGGTACACCGTACTAGTACCGGATTGGACCCCCTTTTGCCTTCAGAATTGCCTTAATCCTTCGTGGCATAGATTCAACAAGTACTGGAAATATTCCTCAGAGATTTTGGTCCATATTGACATGATAGCATCACTCAGTTGCTGCAGATTTTTCGGCTGCACATCCATGATACAAATCTCCCGTTCCACCACATCCCAAAGGTGCTCTATTGGATTGAGATCTGGTGACTGTGGAGGCCATTTGAGTACAGTGAACTCATTGTCATGTTCAAGAAACCAGTCTGAGATGATTCACGCTTTATGACATGGCGTGTTATCCTGCTGGAAGTAGCCATCAGAAGATGAGTACACTGTGGTCATAAAGGGATGGACATGGTCAGCAACAATACTCAGGTAGGTCCAAATGTTGCAGCAGAAATCGAGACTCATCAGACCAGGCAGTTTTTCCAATCTTCTGTTGTCCAATTTTGGTGAGCCTGTGCGAATTGTAGCCTCAGTTTCCTGTTCTTAGCTGACAGGAGTGGCACCCGGTGTGGTCTTCTGCTGCTGTAGCCCATCCGCCTCAAGGTTGGACGTGTTGTGTGTTCAGAGATGCTCTTCTGCAGACCTCGGTTGTAACGAGTGGTTATTTGAGTTACTGTTGCCTTTCTATCGGCTGGAACCAGTCTGGCCATTCTCCTCTGACCTCTGGCATCAACAAGGCATTTGCGCCCACAGAACTGCCGCTCACTGGATATTTTCTCTTTTTCGGACCATTCTCTGTAAACCCTAGAGATGGTTGTGCATGAAAATCCCAGTAGATCGGCAGTTTCTGAAATACTCAGACCAGCCCGTCTGGCACCAACAACCATGCCACGTTCAAAGTCACTTAAATCCCCTTTCTTCCCCATTCTGATGCTCGGTTTGAACTGCAGCAGATCGTCTTGACCATGTCTACATGCCTAAATGCATAAATGAGCTGCATTATTTATGTTCTGCAGAGCCGGCTGTCTGCTTTTATGGGTCTTTGCCATCCAGGTGGCCGAGAATCTCACAAAAACACTGAGAAATCAATGATGATTTACAACTGCGAGAGACATGAGTTGCTGCCATGTGATTGGCTGATTAGAAATTTGCGTTAACGAGCAGTTGGACCTAATAAAGTGTCCGGTGATTATGTAAAAATGAGAATATAAAATAAAATATGAATACAAATACAATAATAAAAATGAAAGAGAGAAATAAAAAAAGTGTATGAGACAATCATACAAACAGCTTTAAAGATGCACTACTGATTTACTATTTTAGTCCAAGTAACAGCTCAATATGATGTTTCATGTCAATCTTAAATAACAAAATATTGGGTTGTCCTTTAGCCCATTTCTGTTTGTGTACATAGTACTTTCCACATGTTTGGTGGGTGTTTTTTAATTATTATTCATGAATGAAGATATACAGGGGCTGCACGGTGGTACAGTGGGTAGCACATTCGCCTCACAGCAAGAAGGTCGCTAGTTCGAGCCTCGGCTGGGTCAGTTGGCGTTTCTGTGTGGAGTTTGCATGTTCTCCCCATGTTGGCGTGGGTTTCCTCCGGGTGCCCCGGTTTCCCCCACAAGTCCAAACACATGCGCTATAGGTGAATTGGGTAAGCTAAATTGTCTGTAGTGTATGTGTGTGAATGAGTGTTTCCCAGTGATGGGTTGCAGCTGGAAGGGCATCCGCTGCGTAAAACATATGCTGGATAAGTTGGCGGTTCATTCCGCTGTGGTGACCCCAGATTAATAAAGGGACTAAGCCGAAAAGAAAATGAATGAATGAATGAAGATATACAAACACAACATGGAGATCTACATTAAAGAATGAAAATACAAAGTACATCAACTGCTTTTTTACTGGGAGAAAAATAAGAAAACAAACAAAGGATGGGGTATGTAGGGGTGCTTTCACACTAGCACTTTTGGTCCGCACCCGGGTTTGTTTGACATCAGAGTATGGTACGTTTAGCTAGTGTGAACATGTCTTCTGAACTCGGGTGCGCACCCACGAACCGTACCCGAATCCGCCAAATCACAATATATAGAAGTGTATGAAAATTAATAAATTCCTCAAAGGCATTACAAGGAAAGCTATCTAAACATTAGTCAATAGATAACATTCAATAACACTCTTTATATAGCACCAAAAATCGGACACACTTTTGTTACACACATGGAAAGATTTGAGCAGCGAGACAACCTCAATCAGAAAATGCTGAGTAGGGATTAAAGCACTTTTGTTTATGTATAAAAACTTTTCCAAACAAAATTAAAACGTTGAAAATAAATTCTGAGTAATAACAAATAATTTATTTTAAACCAAATAAAAATGTGCAAAGGTAGCAGGGTGTTTAGATAATGATACAAGTCAACCCAAAACTTCCGAACAAGTTCACACTAACAAACAAAAAACTAAATGTATTCAAGTTTCTTTTTTTTTCTTTTTTTTTCTTTTTTTTTATTGCATAACAAGAACAATAGCATACAAAAAATTGAGGAATACAAAGCTTTTTCCACATCAAAGGAACAAATCAATAGAGAATTAAAAAAAAAAAAAAAATTTTACAGGGGATATGTAAATGACAAAAAATTTGCATGGGAAACTGATTCCAAAATTGCATACATCCTTATAGCTTTTTTATTTTTAATGTCTTTTAGGGTTTCAATATAATGCTTAAGATCAATTTTAAACAAATAAATGTTTATCATTGGACCATTTTTGTTTGTGTATATGGTACTTCCCATATATAATCATTAAATTAATAAAGAGATTTTGCTCCAAAGTTTTATTATTATTATTATATATCAAAAAAAATATCTGTACAAGAAAACTGAATTTTTAATTTTGTAAGTTTAAATATAAGATATTCAACATCAAACCAAAACATTTGGGCATATGTGCATTCAAAAAACAGGTGTTTTATCGATTCCTCCTCTAATTCACAAAAAGTGCACGCAGATTCCATGTCTCTAAAGAATTTTTTAACAGTTTGTTTCACTGGATAAATTAAATGAATTAGTTCATATGTCACTTCTTTAACTTTATTAGTGAGACAGTATTTATTAGGTAAGTTCCAAACTTTTTTCCACTCAATCTGCATAAATAAGGAAATTCCAAAAAGGTTTGCATTTAGGCAACAATGTGGTTCTGCATAACTTTTTAATGTAAAGGTTATTAAATTTATTGTCTATAATTTTCACACCATTGATACTTAACTGATTAGTATGTAAAAGATTGGATTCAGAAGACATATTACCAGATAAGAGCTGAACAAGTCCAGTAGGAATTGCATCAAATACTATTGCAAATTCTTTAGCAGTTATGGGGATCTTGTAATAATTGAGAACTTCACAATAATTAAAAAGTTGTCCATTACTTTTGAATAACTGTCTCACCAATATAATATCATTATTGTACCAATTTCTATAAAATATTTTTACATTTATATTTATTTTTAAAGGTTATACACTTGTTGTTCCATATCACTGATTTATGTGGAGAAAAATTATGCTTATAAATGAGCATCCATAGTAAGCATACCTGTTTATGAAAAGAGGAAAGTTTTATCGGCACCTTGTTAATATCAAAATTACACCTCAAAAAAAATTCTAAACCCCCCACCCCTGGTCAAAAACTAATTCAGGGATGATACTCCAAATTTTGCCTTTAGAATTCAGGTTGTATTAAAGTTTCATCTTCATCAATTTGATCCACCAGTGACGTCACACACAAAAAATCCCCGCCCTCTCGGATAAAAATTGTGGGCGTTTCCCTGAGCGCATCGCTTCTGCTACAGACAGTTGGGGCTGTCCGGTTCATTTGAGGGAGTCGGTTCGCTCGAACGGTTCATTTCACTGAACTGGTTCTCTAGAGATTAAATTGTTTCCAGAAGTCAACGCGGAGCATTTCACGTTTCTTTTTTTCACCACATTTGAACTCAATCACAATTATATGTTTCAATTAAAAATTTGAACGAGCTTTAATAAAGATATACATATTAGTGTGTTTTATTTAGTATGCTAGATTTTCTGAGTCTCAAAAGTGTCAAATGTTGGATTTTTTTCCCAATGTTTCTTTATTTACATTTATTTGATTAATGCATATCGGTAGAACAAATGCAATTATATGTATCGAGACAAATAAGACAACTAAATTAAAAACAGCACAGAAATATACTCAAAAACAAACAAACAAACACCAGGGTAACCAAAATAAAAATAATGTAATAAAGTTACATCTTAAAGAGACACAAAGCAAGAATATAAAGATATTTCATTTGGACTAATCAAGTTCTAGTTTCCAAATATTGGTCAAGGTCAATTCTAAATAAATAAAACAAAGTTTGGAGCCAGCTTAACTTTTGTTTATGAATATGAAACTTGGCTAACAGAAAACATAGGATAATAATAATAATAATAACATTTAATCAACCAAATGAAATGTACATAATGCTTCACTATGGGTTTTTTTTTTAGCTTTTCTGTTTCTAATGTTACACAGTGATTTTTTTTACTTGTTTTTGTATTTGCAAAAAAAGTTGACATGTTTATAACAATCTTTGTATACAATACAGAAAATGAATTACATTGTCAATGAAAAAAGATACAAGAGAAAGAAAAAAATAAAGAACATGATATAAACTTGAGGGTAAGACATTCATTCATTCATTTTCTTTTTGGCTTAGTCCCTTTATTAATCAGGGGTCGCCACAGCGGAATGAACCGCCAACTTATCCAGCATATGTTTTACGCAACGGATGCCGCAACCCATCACTGGGAAACATCCATACACACCCATTCACACACAGTCACTACGGACAATTTAGCTCACCCAATTCACCTGTCGCGCATGTCTTTGGACTTTTGGGAGGAAACCCACGCCAACACGGGGAGAATATGCAAACTCCACACAGAAATGCCAACTGACCCAGCCGAGGCTCGAACCAGCGACCTTCTTGCTGTGAGGCGATCGTGCTACCCACTGCGCCACCGTGACGCCCCCAGGGTAAGACATTTAAGAGTCAATTACAGTATACAAATTAAAGTCATAACAAAATGACACAGTTCTGTTTGCTTTCTTATTTCAGATAATGAAATTGTATTTAAATAATGACTAAATTCTTGCAAAAAAAAAAAACAACAACAGGAAAATGGTAATAATACTAACAAAACAAGCATTTCTTTTAGTACACTGTAAAAAATCCTGGTTGCCTTAAATTTTTAAGCTGAATCAAATTAACCTTATGAGTCCATTGAACTTATATTATGTTAAACTGACTTAAAACAGCTGGTGTAACTTATAAAATTAAGTTAGCACATGATTAACTTAGTTTAATAAGTTACACTGACCTAAAAACATATGCTGTCAGGACTAATTGATCATATTTTTTTACAGTGTAGAGACAGATTTATAATAACCAAAAATAATATCTAGTAGTAACAGAATATATACATATATATATTATTTTTTAAGATATTTTCATTGATTTTGGACTAATAGAGTTCTGATAGTTTTCAAATATTGGTTAAGGTCAATTCTAAATAAATAATAATAATAAATAGAGCCATTAAACTTTTGTTTATGAATATAAAACTTGACTTACAGAAAGCATAAATTAACTATATACTATATATTTCCCCAGGTTTGCTTTAGAATCGTCAAACAACCCAAAAAACTATCCTTAAAACAAAAAGAAAAGTCAATCATAATAAAAGATTGAATAAACACTTACAGATATGACCAAAATAATCTCTGTGTTGGAGCTCTGCCAGAACAAATGAAGCAAGTCTTCCACCGAAAACCGACAAACGGAGCAGTTCACATCAATGTCAGACTTACATTTCAGAAGAAAGGCCTTATTAGGATAACATTTGTGAATTAATTAAAATGTTGCTTATTTTAATTTATAAGTAATCAGACACTTGTGAGGCAAAGTCTTTCTCCCATGGACATTGTCACTTTATCTTAGTTCTATGAGAAGCGGTTTGTAAGTGAACCAAAAGAGTCGACTCAAACGAACGATTCATCCGCGAGTCGGACATCAGGAATTTGGATAAACTTTACAACATGGCGGCGGAGCACATCGGCGAGTTGGCAAGCATGGAAAACTCGAATCGAGTCGCTCGACCCGGCTTCTGCAGCGAGAAATACTCCCTGCTGGTGATCGTGGGACAGCCCGGACCGGCGGGTTTCGTGGATTTACTGGTGTCGGAGATTGAGAGAGGTAAAGTTGTTGTTTTGCTGTCGGATGGCGAGTGAATGAGAGTCAGCGCGCGCTCCCTCGCCCATCACTCCCCGCGTGCACGCCACCAAGAGAAAAATCGATGAAAACAGTAACAAACTATTTGCATTAAAATAACGTCAGTGCATGATGACGTCACTCATCTTAATCTCATGTTTGCTGTGAATAAAAAAAAATATATAATAATATAATTTTATTAACAAGTACAATGAGGAAGAGCTGTGTTTTTAGTGTCATAAAGTTTCTACTGCTACTCTTTAGACGTGTTTTGAGTGTAAAATGTACGTATGAATTAATGACAGCATATCTTCTGTGCTAATATAAAAGCCCGAGTGGTATTTCTGGGCGAATGTTTTGCATAATTATCACTGACAGTCTCTTGAAAGCTGTCACATGTTATGAATGTAACCATATATCATCTCCGGAGAGTGTCTTTTGTTCATGTGACCTTGACCGCCTTTCGTTCTTGTCAGCTGAGTGGGAACTACAACGAGATGAATGCCCACTGAGGGCTCATGTACAGATGCGTTTACTGTTGGTGTGTGGCTCTCGGGTTTCGACCGTGTCATAAAACCTCTATAAGAGCTCAAATGAGGAAGTTTTTGTTTTGCAGAAGATGGCCAAAGAGACAAGAGCTCTCTGTGACATTTTAAAGGGATGGTTCACCCAAAACTATAAACTCTGTAATCATTTGCTTGCTTCAAACCTGTTTCTTTCTTCTGTTGAACACAGAATACTGAAAGATACTGAAAACTGCTAACCAATTGACTTCCATAGAGTTTGTTTTGGTCCTTCTATGGAAGTCAACTGCTGCGTCCCAATTCTTATACCTATACTACGTCCAGAAAGTACATACTATTGAGAGTGTAACAGAAGAGTATGCAAACTTTGGGACACACTGCTTTCTCATTAATGGACTGTTATATTGTTTAGTCCAAACACGTCTTTATAGAAGTTCACATTGTTGTTGCTGATGAAATATAACAGGGAAAACATGATTTAAATATTTTCCTGTTCGCTAGATATTAGGGCTGCACAATACATCATTTGAGCATCGATATTGAGCACAGGTCAAAACACATGAGATTTGTGGCGTCACTGCAAAATCTAACCATTACAGAGTGAAAATTTAACATTTTCATGTGTTTTTAAGGCCTATGTGAACATTTTAAGAGTTTAAAGCATATTAAGAGAACATAAAGAAGTTTAGAAATATACATTTTATTGAATTGTTTATATGATGACGACTACACAATGCTCTTTTACATTTGATCATTCAATTTCTGTACCCGAATACTGTTAGACTTTCCCCAGAACACCATAAAGCGCTGTTTATTTCACTTTAACATTTGCTCCGTTGTGTTTATTTATGACTGTAGTTTGTTTATTTTTTTAATATATATTTTTTTTATGTTTATTAAATGTATACAGGGGGTGGCGCAGTGGGTAGCACAGTGGGTCAGTTGGCATTTCTGTGTGGTGTTTGCATGTTCTCCCCGTGTTGGCGTAGGTTTCCTCCGGGTGCTCCGGTTTCCCCCACAGTCCAAACACATGTGAATGGGTGTTTCCCAGTGATGGGTTGCAGCTGGAAGGGCATCCGCTGCGTAAAACAAATGCTGGATAAGTTGGTGGTTCATTCCACTGTGGCAACCCCTGATTAATAAAGAGACTAAGCCGAAAAGAAAATGAATGAACGAATAAATGTATACCATAATTTACATATAAATATATTTTATTTCACTGCCATACAAAATCATCCCAATCAGTCTAAAGTAATGACTTTCCAAATAGAGCTCTTTAAGTCATGTGGTGAAATTGTATTTAGATCGCAACCTACAGTCGTGGCCAAAAGTTTTGAGAATGACACAAATATTAGTTTTCACAAAGTTTGCTGCTAAACTGCTTTTAGATCTTTGTTTCATTTGTTTCTGTGATGTACTGAAATATAATTACAAGCACTTCATACGTTTCAAAGGCTTTTATCCACAATTACATGACATTTATGCAAAGAGTCAGTATTTGCAGTGTTGGCCCTTCTTTTTCAGGACCTCTGCAATTGGACTGGGCATGCTCTCAATCAACTTCTGGGCCAAATCCTGACTGATAGCAACCCATTCTTTCATGAGTTTGTCAGAATTAGTGGGTTTTTGTTTGTCCACCCGCCTCTTGAGGATTGACCACAAGTTCTCAATGGGATTAAGATCTGGGGAGTTTCCAGGCCATGGACCCAAAATTTCAACGTTTTGGTCCCCGAGCCACTTAGATATCACTTTTGCCTTATGGCACGGTGCTCCATCGTGCTGGAAAATGCATTGTTCTTCACCAAACTGTTGTTGGATTGTTGGAAGAAGTTGCTGTTGGAGGGTGTTTTGGTACCATTCTTTATTCATGGCTGTGTTTTTGGGCAAAATTGTGAGTGAGCCCACTCCCTTGGATGAGAAGCAACCCCACACATGAATGGTCACAGGATGCTTTACTGTTGGCATGACACAGGACTGATGGTAGCGCTCACCTTTTCTTCTCCGGACAAGCCTTTTTCCAGATGCCCCAAACAATCGGAAAGGGGCTTCATCGGAGACTTTGCCCCAGTCCTCAGCAGGCTATTCCCCATACTTTTTGCAGAAGATCAATCTGTCCCTGATGTTTTTTTTGGGAGAAGTGGCTTCTTTGCTGCCCTTCTTGACACCAGGCCATCTTCCAAAAGTCTTCGCCTCACTGTGCGTGCAGATGCGCTCACACCTGCCTGCTGCCATTCCTGAGCAAGCTCTGCACTGGTGGCACTCCGATCCCGCAGCTGAGTCCTCTTTAGGAGACTGCTGGACTTTCTTGGACGCCCTGAAGCCTTCTTAACAAGAATTGAACCTCTTTCCCTGAAGTTCTTGATGATCCTATAAATTGTTGATTTAGGTGCAATCTTAGTAGCCACAATATCCTTGCCTGTGAAGCCATTTTTATGCAACGCAATGATGGCTGCACGTGTTTCTTTGCAGGTCACCATGGTTAACAATGGAAGAACAATGATTTCAAGCATCACCCTCCTTTTAACATGTCAAGTCTGCCATTCTAACCCAATCAGACTGACATAATGATCTCAGGCCTTGTGCTCGTCAACATTCTCACCTGAGTTAACAAGACGATTACTGAAATGATCTCAGCAGCTCCTTTAATGACAGCAATGAAATGCAGTGGAAAGTTTTTTTCAGGATTAAGTTAATTTTCATGGCAAAGAAGGACTATGCAATTCATCTGATCACTCTTCGTAACATTCTGGAGTATATGCAAATTGCTATTATAAAAACTTAAGCAGCAACTTTTCCAATTTCCAATATTTATGTCATTCTCAAAACTTTTGCCAAGACTGTACATCAAAAGATTTCCGGATGGAAGATCTTTGAACTGTCCCTTTAAGTCCGCCATTTATGTTGATTCAATGCCTTGACTCTCTTTGCCAACACATGAAGTCTCATAAAGTTCATTCATTCAATCATTTTCTCTCGGCTTAGTCTCTTATTTATCAGGGGCCGCACAGAGGAATGAACCATGAACTATTCTGGCGTGTTTTACGCAGTGGATGCCCTTCCAGCCGCAACCCAGTACTGGAAAACACCCATACACACTTATTCTCACACACACACACACACACACACACACTCATACACACACACACACTCATACACTGTGGCCAATTTAGTTTACCCAAATCTCACATAGTTGTAAATCGTCATTGATTTCTCAGTGTTTTTGTGGGATATTGAGGGAGAGTAAATATTGAGCAAATTAAATTTTTTTGGTGAACTATCCCTTTAAGTCCACCATTCATGTTGATTCAGTGTCTTCGCTCTCTTTGCCAACACATATAGTCTCTCACAGTTGTAAATCATCATTGATTTCTCAGTGTTTTTGTGAGATTCTCGGCCACCTGGATGGCAAAGACCCATAAAAGCAGACAGCCGGCTCTGCAGAACATAAATAATGCAACTCATTTACTTCAGCATGGCTAACTGCTGGAAATCTGTCCCGGCCTACAGTCCTCAAATCTCAGAAAGATAAAGCATGTTCATTCGGCTGCTGAAATGCATCACCGACTCGCTTACTCTGTTGAAAGAAGCAAAGCAGTCCTTTTGTCGATAGACGGCACAGTTATATATAGCCGATAATCTGTTTGCAGACCTTCCTTCCTCATTGTGCCGGTTCAGAGTTCATCTTTAACACGTCTGAGGTGCATCTGCTCTGCTGACAGACAGACAATGACAGTGAACCAGACTATGCAGTTTTGCTGGTCTTTCTCACTGTTTGGAGGGGGGTTTTGAACTCTTAAAGGGACAGTTCACTCAAAAATGAAAATGTAGTCTTGTAAACTTGCTCAATTTTTTCATTGTTATTCATTATTTCATTATGCATTATTTTGAGGGTAAAGTGGAAAAATAAGTCAACTAAGACTGTCTGTAATTCTGTATTATATACTGCAATGTATGGTCTTGTTAAATCCCAATAAAAAAAGAAAATGTACATGCTATTTACTATAAACTATTCACTATAACCAATGCACTATTCACTATATTCGTTGATTTGTTTATGACGTATTATCATCTATCTGTTTGTCCGTCCGTCTATCCATCTATCCATGTTCATAATTATCTGTCTATCTGTCTGTCTGTCTGTCCATCTATCCATCTATACATGTTCATAATTATCTATCGTCTATCCATGTTCATTATCTATCTATCTGTCTGTCTGTCTGTTCATTTATCTATCTATCTATCTATCTATCTATCTATCTATCTATCTATCTATCTATCTATCTATCTATCTATCTATCTATCTATCTAAATTGTCTGTCTATCTATCCATCCATCCGCCTATCTATTCATCTATCTATGTTCATAATCATCTATCCATCTGTCTATCTCCCTATACGTCTATCTATCTATCTGTCTGTCTGTCCATAATTTGTCTGTATTTCTATCTATCTATCTACCTACCTATCTATCTATGTTCATAATTATCTATCTGTCTGTCTGTCTGTTTTCATAATTATCTGTCTGTCTGTCTATGTTCCCGTCCGTCCGTCC
>CAIGQV010007757.1:88611-114177 GCA_903798115.1 Danio jaintianensis
ACACACACACACACACACACACACACACACACACACACACACACACATCCTCTTTGTGTCTGTTGCCTGTGTTTCCTTCTCTTCCTGGTCAGACGGAGCCGCTTCCACCTCTGTGATCTGGCAGAAATGGCATTTGTTCTGTTTTAAATGCTGTCAGCACTTTTACACAGGAACCGAATTTCAGTCATTTACACTTATGATGCTCTTTCTTGATCAGCCGTGGAGTGTTTTTCCTCAGTTTGATTGTTGTTGAGGCTTAAGTGAAGTGAAGTGTAGTGTGGCCAAGTATGGTGTCCCATACTTGGAATTTGTGCTCTGCATTTAACCCATCCAAGTGCACACACACAGTTAGTGAACACACACCCGGAGCAGTGGGCAGCCATGCT
The DNA here is from genome assembly GCA_903798115.1 of Danio jaintianensis. Taxonomy (NCBI): domain Eukaryota; kingdom Metazoa; phylum Chordata; class Actinopteri; order Cypriniformes; family Danionidae; genus Danio; species Danio jaintianensis. The sequence goes on from CAIGQV010007757.1 coordinate 88,998, forward strand.
GCGGCGCCCGGGGAGCAGTTGGGGGGAACGGTGCCTTGCTCAAGGGACTCACCTCAGTCGTGGTATTGAGGGTGGTGGAGAGTGCTGGTCATTCACTCCCCCCACCCCCAATTCCCGCTGGTACCGAGTATCGAACCAGCAACCTTCGGATCACGAGTCCAACACTCTAACCACCAGGCCACGACTGCCCCCCTTAAGGTGCTGTATGTACGTTTTCGACTCTTCTAAAGCATAAAAATACCTCTATGTTTGCAGATATTTAAGAAACATGCTAAGTGGACATGGTTAAGAATGGTAAAGTTAGTTATTCTCCTTTGAAAATGTGTGTGTGTTTTTTTTTGTTTTTTTTGTCAGAATGTCTGTCTCTGTTTTGGTCTCTATAACCAGCCCACTGCCAGTTTACCCGGTAATATTTCAGCACTCTTGGTTGCCTTGGTGGAAAACGACGTATTTCATTTCAGTCTTGAAGGCTGCTTCAGTGTATAGGCCGCAGCTGAAAATGTGACCTCTAGAGTTCGACTGGACAATACAGCAAAAAAAAAATGATCAAGACATAATGTTTCACATCATTCTGTATCGATAATTATTGAATAATTTTTTACAATCCATTTAGAAATCAAGTCCAGTAGATTTGTTTAAAAAATGTAACCACGTTATTTTAATTTACCAACATTACTTAAGCAAATAATTTTATATACAAAAGTATATTGTCTGTTATGTCTTATAATAAAATAAACATAAGTGTAAAAGAGACTTAAACTTGATACATAAAATGTTACAAAGAGTGTGCAATAGCAGGCAGATGGGTAGATCAATCTGTAAGGTGTGTCTGAAGTTACAGTATATGTAATAATTATATGAATCCCCTGCAAACACTGACAGGTGTCTGTATTATCTGAAACTCCTAAAACAAATGCATCCCCGCCTGTCACACTGAGCAGCCGTGAGTTGCATTGGAGTGACGTCAACTCCCTCTTCGTCTGATTGGCTGGAGTAGCAACTGTCAATCTCGACTAGTGGGCCAATGATGACGCTAAAGCCAGCCTTTGATTTAAATGAAACTCGAATTGCATCTTTTGGAAACGCAAGCGCAGAATGTAAGAGCAAGAGCGAACGGGAAAAGAGCGTAAGCACATAAAACATTCAAATATGCGCAGAAAAACTGCTTTTGTCATGTTTTTGATTCATGCTCATCTTTTGGAACATGACCTTGTTGTTTCTTGTTCTGTGTTTAGTTTTCGCTTTTGCACATTATAATTTTACACGCGATGTCAATTTTTTGATTTACGCTTATTATCTATCCATCCGCGACCGCAGTACTTCAGGCAGGAATTTGATCCCATAGATTTGTTAGTTCTAGTCTCATGAATCGCTGTGCGCTTGCGGCATGAAAAGTTTTCAACTAGGTGCCCCTGGAAAATTTGAGCTTTTGCGTGCGAAAGTTGCGCGCCTCCTTTGGAAATAACAAACTTGCATGGTCCCTAAGCTTGGTGCACGCTCAACCCGCCACATTTTAATACCACTATAGCGGTTTATAGCGAACAATTTTTTTTATCGATATTGTCAATGGTGTACCGTCAGTAAATACCGATACCGTTTTATCACCCAGCCCTACTCTAGAGGACAGTAGCAGCCTCTGAAATGAGACACGGATTCAAAGATATAGAAATCCACATGAGGTGGTTTTTAATTAGCAAATAATCTAAATATAGAAAACGTAAACATTAGCAAAGCAGCTTACAGTGTATGGCTTGATCGTCAGGCATGCTTGTGATATGTTTGTCATCAATCTGGCAAATTAAGAGTATGTCGAGTTGTCATCGGAGTGGGCGCTGTGTAAAAAAACAAAAAACCCTCTCCAATGTTTTCAATTTGGACTGCAATACCTAATTTAACCACTAGTCAATCCTACATACTGCACCTTTAAGGCCCTGATAGACTCAATAGTGAAGTTTCATTTTTGGTTTTCTCTTGGGGGATAAAAGATGTTTTGAAAAACAGAAGAGTGGTTTACTGTTAACAAACACCCGGGGCCTGTACCATGAAGCTAGATTAGCTGCCTAGCCAGTTAAGTTTCAGTGTAGTTTGCACTAATCTTGGGTTTTAAGTAACATAAAGGCAGCTCAACTTTAGTCAGAGCAGTATAACAGAGCAGCTGAGCTAATTTTATGGTACCTAAAACCCAGAATTGGTGTAAACTAAACTGAAACTTAAATGGCAAACCAGCTAATCTGGCTTCATTGTACAGGTCCTGGAGTTGGTGGTGCCCTTAAACTTGGGTTGTAGAGTGGAAAAATATAAAAACGACGCCTATTGCATTGCCATGTGTATAGGCAAAATGCTACTTTTGGAAACAATATAACGTCACATGATTAAAAGGAGGAGGAAGAAGAACCTTAGAGTATGGCAAAAAATTGACTTTGAGATTTTGGCTATTGTCTCATGATTCAATTCTGAGCTTAGTTTTTAACAGCGTTTTTTTCTTCTTGTCTGCAAAATAAAGTGTCCAGGAGGCTGTTGGCTAAACGGAGATGAATTATGCAACAAACTGTGGCTTATTTTTAGAGAAGAGCCCTACTACTAGCATGTTAGCAAATACATAGCAACTGAAAAACTCTCAAAGCAACTTTTCAATTGCATGCCAGCAACCTAATTTGGCTGTTTGGGTACAGTCTACTTTGCAATATGAATTAAGATATGGAAAAATGTGATGCCTAACTAGGGCCAGACAGAATCTGTGGACATTTTTTGCTATTTCTGCTGAGAATTTTGTAAAAAATCTGTGGATTTATGCGGAATGGTTTTAGGAGTATCATTAGGGCTGTCACGATATCAGTTTTTTTGCTGGGCGATATATTGCATCCAAATTAATTGCAATAAACGATATTATTGCCACTTTATAACTTATATCACTAAGAAAAAAGAATACATTTTTACAACATAGTGTAATAATTCAGGTACACTGTTTCAAAGAACATTTTATTTTTAAGAGCATTTAGGTTTGAAATTGAAACATGAAAAAAATTATCTTAAAACAAATAATAATAAATAGTTGATTTTCCCAGTGATGGGTTGCAGCTGGAAGGGCATCCGCTGCGTAAAACATATGCTGGATAAGTTGGCGGTTCATTCCGCTGTGGCGACCCCTGATTAATAAAGGGACTAAGCCGGAAAGAAAATGAATGAATAAATAGTAGATGTAAACAAAAAAAGTGTAAGTCTAAAGTAGACTTTTAATGCATCTCAGGTGTCTTTTTTTTTAAATAATCAGGCAGATTCCAAGACAGGACTGTTTGTTAAATGTTTGCAGCATGTTTTTTTAAATGCTGGTTTTTCGAGCACGTTTAACGGCTACATCTCTTTAGCTACATAATGGTACCTGTCTGTGAGTGTGTGCCATTTTGCGCTGTCACGTTTATATTTGCACTGACAGGTAAATACATCCGTTACAGTTAATTGTCTGGAAGACCCCTGTGCAGTACCAACTGCGGTTGTTGTTCCCATGTTGAAAAAATGGGTAGGGTGGTTATGTTTTAGGTGTGATTTAAGGTTAGTTATGTTGCCTTTTTTCGTTGCCACTGTTCTGAAACAACGACATATCGACTCGATCACGTTAGCGGACTCTCCTTTCTCATTCGGCTTAAAGCCAAAATATTCCCACACCGGAGCTGAAGACTGTGGCTTTGAAACCAAGTCCATCGCGACTTGTTTATCCTAACTGACTGTAGTTTCTAAACACGAGTCAGTGGGTTCACGTCTTCTCTTCTTCACCTCCACTATCCGCTCTCTCTCGCACGCACTCTGTTTGTGTGTGTGTGTGTGTGTGTCTGTGCGCAGCGTGCGTGGGGATGCTGCATAAGCCACACCTTCCACAGAAAGCAGAATGCAGCGCATTTGACAAAAACTTAGCTTGTTATATTATGTAGCCTAATCATCATCATCATCTTAAATTTCTTTATATAATATAGACAATATATCGCGCCTCAAATTAACCGCCCTCGTTTTCATATATCGCGCGATAAGTCAATATATTGACTATCGCGACAGGCCTGAAGTATTATAACTAAAAACTTAATATATGAAATAAAAAAAATAATACATTTTTAACTTTTATTTAATGTTTACAATGCAAATCCTATTAGATCCACTTATTTGGTAAACAAAGCAAGTCTTTCATCTACTAAAATACAGAAAATATTACTTTACAAACTGTATTGTAAACAAATCATATTAACATTTTAATATTACTATTATTATATCACAATAGTATTAGTGAAATTGATTAAAAAACTGATTAAATATAAATGTACACATTTAAACAAGTAAATACATAGACTCAATGATGGGCTTAAAATCTGCGGAAATCTGCTGATTTCTGTGTGCACAGATTCCGTGTGGGCCTATAACTACAGCCCCATTGACACCCTCTGCGAATGCATTGATGAAATGAACAGTTGGATGTGCCAAAACTTTCTTCAGTTAAACAAAGAGAAAACTGAAGTCACTGCATTTGGGAACAGAGATGAGGTTCTAAAGGTGAATGCGTACCTTGGCTCTAGGGGTCAAACAACAAAAAATAAGGATCTTGGTGTGATTCTGGAGGCAGATCAAAGTTTCAGTAGTCATGTCATAGCAGTAACTAAACCAGCATACTAGCATCTCAAAAACATTGCAAGAATTAGATGCTTTGCATCCATTGAGGACTTTAGAGAAACTTGTTCATGCTTTTATCAGCAGCAGGATGGATTACTGTAATGAACTCCTCACTGGCCTTCCCAAAAAGACAGTCAGACAGTTGCAGCTCATCCAGAACGCTGCTGCCAGGATTCTGACCAGAACCAGAAAATCAAAGCACATCACACCTGTCCTCAGGTCTTTGCACTGGCTCCCAGTTACATTCAGAATAGATTTTAATGTATTATTACTTGTCTATAAATCACTAAATGGCCTAGGAGCTCAATACATTACAGATATGCTCACTGAATACAAACCTAACAGATCACTCAGATCTTTAGGATCAAGTAAATTAGAAACTCCAAGGGTTCAGTCAAAGCAGGGTGAATCCGCCTTCAGCTACTAACAGCGCCCCCCGCTGCTGGAATTAGCTTCCAAAAATGATCAGATGTGCTCCATCATTAGACACATTCAAATTACAAATCACAAATCACACTATTATGTCTTTCTTTTCTTTTTCATTCCCTTAAACCTGTTTTAACACATTTTAATCTGTTTTTAATCATTTTTATTCTTTATTCTTTGTTTTTTATTTCTTATACTTGTTTCTTTTATTCTTGTTTATGTAAAGCACTTTGAATTACCATTGTGTATGAAATGTACTATGCAAATAAACTTGCCTTGCCTTGATGGTCCAGCAGTGTTGAGAATTTGGTTTAAACTCTAAAATTGGTGTATTTCACTGAACTTGAGCTGTCATTTTGAGGAGAAACATGAAGTTATTGCTGTGAAAGGGTTTTTCTTTTTGAACAAGGCAGCAGTAAAACAAGGTCGTCTTATTTTGGCTCAGTGAAAAAAAAAAGAAGCCCTTTTCAGTTTCTGTCTATTTTGGAGTTATTTAAGTCTGAGAGACAAAAAAATCTCAAGTTTGACTTCAGCTTCTTATATGGTTCTGAAATGCATGTCTGAAAAAGAAAGCCTCTCACACAGACCCTGAAATGTGTGGTTTACACGCTCATTTATTTGGAAAAATCTCCAGGCGGATTATAAATGCAGTTTCTGGGTCTGGTGTTTGTTAGCGAACGAGCTGAATGTCAGTATCTTCTTCTTCTGTGGTCAGTGGATGTGCTGCATGAATAATTGACCTTTGCTTGTTGACTGCAGTCTGCTTTATCTGTGTGTAGGTTTACGCTCATGGGATGTGGACTCGAGCGCCTGCAACATTGATGAACAGCTCAAACTCTTCATTTCAAGACACTCCGCTTTCTTCTCTGAAGACCTCAAAGGTAAGAAACAGAAAGTGTCTGACTTATTATTAAGTGTCTCACTGAATTATTAGCCCTCCTGAATTATTAGCCCCCCCTGTTGATATTTTTCCCCAATTTCTGTTTAACGGAGAGCAGATTTTTTTCAACACATTTGTAAACATAATAGTTTTAATAACTCATTTCTAATCACTGATTTCTTTTGTCTTTGCCATGATGACAGCACATAATATTTGACTAGATATTCTTCAAGATACTAGTATTCAGCTTAAAGTGACATTTAAAGGCTTCACTAGGTTAATTAGGCAAGTTAGGGTAATTAGGCAAGTCATTGTATAACAGTGGTTTGTTCTGTATTTCATTTGGGAATATTTGAAAAAAAGATAATTCACATTAGGGCAAATATTTCTAACATTAACTGTTTATATATTTAATTAATTGCATTTATTTTTACAAGTGAAGACAAACTCTTATGATGCGTTCACACCAGACGCGGATGAAGCGTTACGCTTGAGGGATTTACATGTTAAGTCTATGCAAAGATGCTAATAGACATCCTGCGGCGTGAATGACACGGTGCGAATTGAGCGCTTTGAGGGTTTGATGTGCATACCACGTGATTCATGCGAATCGCTTGAGATTAAAAATCTGAACTTTCTGTGTTAATTGGAGTTTTGGTACCAATTGGAGAGAAACGGTACCGATCGGACAATACTACACGTTAACCAATCAGCAGCGAGGTCTAGTAGTCGCACAAGTCGCGTCCGGTGTGAACGCCCCATTATGCCTCATTCACAGTAGCAGCAACTTTCATAGCTGCCTTTTGCCATGAGTAGTGATTGAAGTCAGTAGTGGGCGTTTCTGCCTTGAAGTTGTTTAGGTAACGTTTGCAATGATATTCACTGAGAGCGAATGAGTTTAACTGCCTCTGAAAGTAAACACTGTTCAGGGAAAACACTAAATATAAATGGAATCAGTACAAAAATGCTTAAAATTACAAAGATGAACAAGAAAAAAATGTGTTCTCTGTCATTGCGGCTATTTATCTGGTGGAAACATGGATCTGTGTAGATCGTGAGAGAGGATCACGTGAGCTCTAATGATGCTCCTATTGGCTGTCGCTCATGAAAGTTGCTCCTCATTTTCATAAAGTTGAAGGATTCTCAAATTTTGTCGCATTGCTCAACACGCCCACATCCGGTCGCCAACAGTTGCTGTTGCTCTCGTTACCAAAAGTCACTTGCTCCATTAAAATGAATAGAGTGTGAATGAGGCGTTACTTGGGGAAACAAATGATTTGTCAACAAATGCAGTTTGCAAAATTATTCAGAAGATAGCCGGCAGCTAGCTCTCTGCAACTCTCACACGGTCGCCCACTGAAGCTAAGCAGGGCTGCGCCCGGTCAGTACCTGGATGGGAGACCACATGGGAAAGCTAGGTTGCTGCCGGAAGTGGTGTTAGTGAGGCCAACAGGGGGTGCTCAACCTGTGGTCTGTGTGGGTCCTAACGCCCCAGTATATTGATGGGGACTCTATACTGCTCATTGAGCACCGTCTTTCGGATGAGACATTAAACCTGTGGTCGTTAAAAATCCCAAAAGCCAAATTTGCCCACTGGCCTTGGTCCATCATGGCCTCCTAACCATCCCCATATGATAATTGGCTTCATCACTCGGTCTCCTCTCCACCAATCAGCTGGTGTGTGGTGTGCGGTCTGGCGCAATATGGCTGCCGTCGCGTCATCCAGGTGGATGCTGCACACTGGTGGTGGATGAGGAGATTCCCCGATTGTGTAAAAGCGCTTTGAGTGCCCAGAAAAGCGCTATATAAATGTAAGGAATTATTATTATTATTATTATAGCACAAGTTTATATATATTTATATCAGTGATATTCAGTTTTGTTTTTTGTTTTTTAAAGAGCAAAGTTTCTTGGAAAAACAAAATTTTTTTTTTAAGCCAATGTATGGTATTTTACTTAGTGCAAAGATTTTCCTTGTTAACTCCAAAAGCCTTGGAAAATGTGGAGTTTTGGCCAGGTAATGCAAAGTTTCTGTGAGTTTCTTGTAACGTCACTTCATTTCTTTGAGGGAACAAAGCTTTGGGGAAAAATACAAACCTGTTTTGTGAAACTTGTAAACAAACAGAAGATATCTTGGGAATGCAAGCATTTTAAGAGTCAACATAAAGTTTCCCAAGAAAAATGCTAAGTTTCTTAAAGCAGTTTTTGTATTTTACCCCCCAAAACTATGCATTGGCTAAACCTTATCTTGTAAAAACCTTATAAAACCATATCTTGACTTGAGAAATGTTTTGTTGACTCAAAGTTTCTGCAAAGCAATGCAAAGTTTCAGGAGAAACGATTTTCGTAGTGAACGTAACGTAACAAATTTTGCAAACAAATCCAAAGTTACTTGGGAAAATATGAAACTTCTGTATAAATAATTACACTATTATTTTAACCCTTTAGCTTCCACTCTTAAGAAATGTGCTTTTGATCCATTTCATTGGTTAATTTGTGTTCCTGACACCACTACAAGCTAATTTTGAGTTATTTTTTAAAATATAATCCATGAACAAAAGTTTAACCAGGCCGTTACGATACCAGTTAAAGACTTAATAAAGACACTTTTAAATAGGGGTGTCAAAATTAATTGTTTCTTCGATGAACTGCGATACAGATGCAGACAATTCAGTAATAGATCATAACCGGATATTACATACTGACGACATTTATGGCAAGGCAGAGTAAATAAAACGCTCCAGCTACCTAAAAGGAAGCAAAAAACTCAAGAATAAAGGGGATACTGATCTTTCTTGGAAACTCTACTTACTAGACATTATTGGTTTGGATTATTCCACAGCCAAAATAAATGGCGCCAGCAAGAAAACCGTACAATTCTGGTCAAATATGAGAGAGAGGGCGTAGCAGGCATGTTTCAGTCCTGATTTTGTCCCTAATATTTCTGTTTTTATCATAATTTAACTTTCTGTTGGGTGGATCTCGGGCTTTTTGTTGTATATAGTTCTAAATCTAATCTATAGTTCCAGGTCTAACATGTTCAATAAATAGATAATAAAAAACAGAATAGAGGAGATGGATTTATGAAGTAGATTTTAAGCAGTTTTGAAATGATCTACCATGAATCAGCAGAAATGGGAAAAGCCACATGATTGCGCACAAACTGTGGAAAAGTCCCTGCCGGTCAGACTGAAGCCAACAGTAGAAAAACAACAGCTGACCCAACAGCTGAAACTACCCAGATATAAACCATCTTCACCATTTGCCGCCTGTGGAGATGGTTTCTTCTGTATTTTTGGGCCTGAATGATTTGTCTCAAAGACACTGGCTGTTTCTCAATACCAAGTACGAAAAGTTTGGACTTGCCAAGTTCAGACTTGGAAGAACGAACTACCGAGGACGCGAGGACACAAGTTGGGTACTTCTTCAAATGGAACGGCAGTGTACTTTTATAACGTCACTTACCTCACCATGGATTCATCGGTTTCACTGTACATTAACAAGAAAATGATTTAATTATATAAAGCACGGCCTTATAATTAATATTATATTGATATTATAAATCAATATTTTAGATTTAAGAAAATGAAAACAAATCACTATAAATGTGAAGTAAAATGTGTTATTATACACAGACTCGTGTCTTTGATTATCAGATTTAATAAACTACAGTGGACATTAAACCAGTATAAAGTACAAGACGTACACAAGTAATTTGGTAAACAAAGACAAACAACGTACAACACGTAACATAATTAAAGACAATTATAAAATGTAACAATATAACACTGCCAAAATAATACACCTGATAACAAATAATAGATTTAAAAGACCAAAAACTGTCCGTTAGACATGCACAAGATGTGTTTAACAGGGTGTCCGCGGGGTCTTAAAAAGTATTAAAAGTTGATAAGTCAATTATGAGAAAATGAAGGCCCTTAAAGGTATTAAAAAGTCTTAATCACGTTTTTACGAGGTCTTAAATTTTGTTCAAGCGTTGTCCAAAGTGTTTGACTCCAAAAAAGCATAAACATATTTATTTTCCCTTCTAATATTAACAACAGCGTACTCGATCCACACGATTGGTTCGGGCCAGGGAGCGTTTGGCCAAGCTTCTCCATCCGGGTGATGTGACATAATTTGCGACAAACGCAGGAAGGTGATGTGAGGCTCTCCACATGTAGCGAAACCATAGAGCGAAACAGACGGCAAAATGTTAGTTTGCGTACTCCTGGTTGGAGAAAGACGAGTTTAAACAGTGGCTGAAGCCTGTCGCTGAAAACAACCGTGTAATTTATTCTTTCATGCTTTGTTTCTTCCGAGCTTTTCAGAGTTCTGTTGCATGGTTGTGCTCCATTGATTTATTTAACTACAACTGTTTATTAAGTTAAGTACATTTCAGGAGAGCTATTATGCAAAAATCACTTTTATAAGGGGTTTAAACACAGTAGTTTGGCAGCAGTGTGTGAATATAACCAGCTTCTAATGGTCAACATTTATTAAAGGTGCAGTATGTAAGTTTGACACCCTGTGGTTGAACTAGGTATTGCACTCCTGGATCAAAACACAGGCAAGCACAGGTTGCCAGATTGACGTGTGTACCTTATTTATGAAGCCTAAAGGCTAATTTGAACCGTTTTCTAACTAAAAGCAACAGCACGTGATAGAAAAAAAAAAAATCATACTAAAAGGAGTTTTTGTCCTAACCAACACCTCGAATTGATATATTAGAAACGGCTAATATTTCTCACAGGTGAACAACAGAAAACAATGATCACCTCAGGTACAGCTCATGTGCTTTATTCAGTGTTAAATGCTAATAATGTGAGTTTGAATGCCATTTTACATGACGTGTATTGCCGTACTACTGAAAGAAGCAGCAGATAGTTCACGTCAGATCTGGAAAATAAAATAAACCGCTTGAAATTGAACTTTAGAACTGTGACTCAGTGCAAACCAACACATATCAGTGATTCAGTGTCTACATTTAATAATGTAAAAGAGGGTTAATGTGTATTAATTAGATTATAAACCTTACCATTTGGTGAGTGAGTGCACTATTCTGTGCTTCTGAATGACTGTATTTAAATTTCTGCCGTGTTTCTTCTGGTGCAAACAGCCAAATTGCTGATCACTGCAAATCTCGTCACGTAGCGTGTTGTTAGGACACGGGGTTACAATGTAACCTGCTCACCTAATGTTTACGCTTGTAATATTTATATTATTTGTTAATTAATAACCTCATGTGGAACTCTGAATCTGCGTCTCATTTCGGGGCTGCTACTGTCCACCGGAGGTTGCATTTCGGTCATGGACGCATGCTTTGAGGGCCTTCCTGACTGAATGAATGAAATACGCGATTTTCCAACAAGGTAACCCGGGGTGCTGAAATATAATTGGCTAAACTGGCATTGGGCGGGTTAAAATTACCAAAACAAAGACAGCTTTCCAGCACGCAACGCACATGTTCAAAGCAGAATATCTGACTTAAGCATTGTTTCTCAGATAAACAAGAATGTTCACTTAGCATGTTTCTTAAATATCTGCAAACATATGATGGCATTTTTATGCTTTAGAAAAGTCAAAAACTTACATACAGCACCTTAAATTGTATTTTTTATAATAAGACTTGATAAAAGACTTGTCTGCAGAAACACTTTGATTGACGTTCTCCCTTTGTACGTGTCATCAGAGAGGGAAAGCCCCGCCCATTCAGGGCTCTAGACTAACTTTTTGTACTAGTTGCACTGGTGCGCCTAACTTTTTTTCTTAGGTGCACCAGCACAAAAGTTAGGTGCACCCAAATTTTCGACCGCATCGCATTATATACAATGTTATGCTTATATTAAAGATAAACAAGTCTAGAATATGAAAATGAGGTATATTTTTACATCAACAAAAACATCTTGTGGTAGTGCACTTGTTTAATAAAACGTTTTGTGATTGTAACGTTCAACATGCAATAAAAAAAACCTAAGCCGCACAATCTTTCGTATTTTCAAGTAAAACTAAATATTATACTCGGCCTATGCCTAAATCCAAAAAGCACCAAGTAATTTATACATTTATAAATTAGACTAATTAAACTAAATAACTGTATTAACTAAATTAGGCTTTATAATCTTATTTTCTGATTAAAACAAAAGTGATTTAGCAAAACCACGCCACTGATAAGCCAACCGCAGAGAAACAAAGCAACCACAGAAATCGGGGAAACCGCAGTGATCACAAACTTTTTCCGAAGTTACGCCTTTCTTTTTTGCACTTAATAATTATGCATTTAATGTTAATTAAATCAATAATGAGTGGGCCTACAAGAGTGTATCCTGTGTGTGTGTGCGTGTGTGTGTTTTCCACCAACTGTTTGTTTAGTCTTTTATCACTGAAGCCGCTCTCTTCCAAAACCGAAAGTTACTTCGTCTGTCTGGCAATATTTCGGCTTTCAATCGAATGAAAAGCCAATTTAGATGAGCCTATGTTTAAAATTTGCAGTCAAGTAACTGTGACATGCAGCCACGCGTCGAATCTGAGGTCTCATCTTGCTGTCATCTATACATCGATGCGTAGAGCCACACAAGCGTCAAGTTGTGAAACTGAGGCTGGTACCAGCTGATAGTTAGAATAGCTGAAGCCTTTGCGAAATCTGTCAAAATACAGCACTGAAATCCACAGGTGTAAATGTCTTTCAGCCAAAAAGTCTATCTGTATAAAACGCAATCAGAGCCAATGTTATGTAGGAGTTGTGTAGCCTAATAATTATATTAATTCTAATAAAATTAAAACCAAAATACATTTAATTGCATTTTTCGTTTGATAAAAAAAAATACGGAAACGAAAAAAAAAAAGGTGGCTAGTTTGTAATGTGTTTTAATATTTAAAAAAATATATGCTTAGCCTATTTAAGCTTAACGGGTATACGCTGCCAATAGGCTAGCCATTCAATAATTATTATTTTTCTGTGTACTGGTTTATAATGTATATTTTACAATAAAAACTTAATGTAGCATGTCTCTCTGTCATTTAAAACATGCAATTCATAACACACCAGAGCTGTAGGCCTATAGCCTATGCAGTGTGTAACAGGGAGGTGTTGGTCAATAGCCATACTGCACACCACGTTATTGAACTCCAATGTCTCTGAGGGAGATTGTTACCCGATAGCCTATATTAACTTGAGAGATTTAAAAAATAAATGACATTTTAAAAAAGGAGCAACACGCAAATCGGCAACAAATAAAACTGGTCGTGTGCTTCAGCACTTGTCATCTTGCCACTGGATACCAAGGAGATGGGGCTGTGTAGTGTGTAGCGCCCTTATGCAGCGCGTGTCAACTGCTGCTGGTGAGAGAGCGCGTGTGAGAGTGCAAAGCCAGTATCGATATAACCAAAAGCAAGATCATATCGTTATAAATATTCCATTAACGATACTTATCGAAATATTTATATTTTTGACTTTTTAACCACCGTCGCAGAAACTTTTAAAAATTCATTCAATTTTTCCCCTTGAATAGCTGGTCGCACCACTTTTTTTTTTTTGTCACACCGTGAAGAAGCCGTCTGCCATTAATTTAGAATCTGCCACTATGCGCACACACAGGCATTTGTAGCTCCGCCCTCTTTTGAAAAGAGCACAATCTCATTTGAATTTAAAGTGACAGTCACCAAAACAACACAATTAGGATCAAAGCCTAAAAGGGTCAGTTTCAGAGAGTTATTAAACATTATTTGTGTGGTATTTTGATCTGAAGCTTCACACACACACTCTAGGGACATCAGAGACTTATTTTGTATCCTGTAAAAAAAGGTCACCATTAATAATTATTTTGTAGCTCATCACACCCAGCACAGATATGACTCTACTGATATGAAGTCAGACTCTTCAGAGATTTGTTTTCTAGATGCAGCAATGCATGAAAACTGAAGTGAACTTGAACTTCCCTGCGGCTCAGACTGTTCTCTTCATGATCGTCACCTCACAGACGAGTCTCTCGGTGAACAACACAGCCTTTCACTGCGGCACACAAACACTTTTCTGCAGGATTCATACTTTTTTTGGGTGTTTTTAGATCACAGGAGCTCCGGGTCTCAGTGTTTTGGTTTGTCTTGTACAATGAATCCACTGTTTGAGCAGTGGAGTAATGTAGCATTGAGGATGATTGGGAGAAAACCATCATAACCCCTGTCTGTCTGGTGAACTGAATTATAATTGAAATCTAAATCTGTTTTTCAAAGGTTATTAAAGCGTAAGACGAAATGATTGTGATGCATTGAGTTGCTTTGTTTCACATGACTCTCACAAGTGATGACGCTGGATTATAAACACCTTGCATAAGCGTTAACTAGTTTTTATTTTATTTTATAATTTGATGCAAAGATGACATAAGACAAAGTATAGCTTTATGAATGTGCATATGTTTTTGTTTTTTTTATCAAAATGTTAAAGTACACGTGAAATCAAATCTAACCATATTGATTTTGTTAGCTCACATTGCTAGATTTGTGGTGAACAATTCATCTGTGCATCTCATTAAGAAATAAATAAGTGTTTGCCCTTGTGATCTTTAATTGAAATCTGAGAATGCACTTCCTGTTTGTTTTGAGTTAAATTCTCAGATTAGGTCAGTCTGAGGTATTGGGCGTGGCTAACATACTTAACCACGCCCCTCCAGCTGTCATCGCTTTGACAACAAACAGAAATGGTGAGCAGGAGGAGTCTGTTAGGTTGTAATAACTCTCCCCAAACCCTTTTCCCCATCTTAGTGAATGTAATGCCTACTTTACTACATCCAATCAGACCACAGTAGAAAAAACAAGCCACGCCCACTGTTTTCTCATTTATTACAAAAAAAAAAAAATTGTTGCAGCTACTGGTTCATATAGACTTTAAAAACTTTCAAGGATTTAAGATGCCGATGACTGTCAAATTTGCCCTCACCGTCTTGTGAAAATGGTCTATTGACAAAAAAAATTGTGTAATGGTTAAAAAGTTCAAAGTGTGCACGTTTCACACAGCCCGCTTACAACTAAACTTCTACAAAAGGCCAAATTATTTAAACTGAGGTGATTTTTAGTTAAAATGGAGCACTGTCTGTGACTGCAGGACTCCTCATTGTTTATGATTACACACACTCAGCATCTGTGTTTTATTGTGTGTGTGTTTGCTCCTGCTCAGAGGTGTTTTCAGTCACCGTCATTTCCCGCACACACGCTGAATAATCCTGACTAATCTTTGAGCAGCTGTTCAGGAGCGTCCGGCCGGACACACTGATCTCAGACCAGCTCTTCTGCGTTACTCCTGTCTGTGTGTGTCTGGATGTTCATTGGTGTCCACAGAACTGTCCGTGTACTATTATTGTGAGGTTTATTTACACCCTTTGTTTACATTAGACTGCTGTGGTGAGTTTTTCCTGCAGATTTACAGTTTGACAGATACAAGTTTGTCCTCATTTTGCCACTAAAGTGCTTTTTTTTTATTTAAATTGAGACCAGATACTAAATCCTGCTTTAGGAAGTGAATTTCTGCCAAACCGTATGGACCCCTTTTCACATTTCTGGGTTTCTCAGCAGCGTATGTCGTTATAGTCGGGTAAACTTAGAGCGCAGTGAATGGGAGAGTACAACTAATCATTTGTTTACCATCCCATTTGCTGAAATAATAAAATAAAAACTCCACGATGGCGTTATCAAGAGTTTCAGAAAAAGGAAAAAAAAATTGTGTGAGACTGACAACGGCAGCCAGAAGAGAGAATAATGTCAAATTTACTGTCCTTCCTCCATAGATGCTGCATTACAAACACCTCGTACAAGCGGTAATTCGTTTTTTGTAATTTGATGCACAGATGACATAATACATACATAAATGCATATAAATGTTCATACATCAAAAACGTTCAAAGATGCTGATGAGCGTTAAACGCATCATAACAGTCTTGTGAAAAGGGTCCATTGATATTTGAAAGCACCAAAAAAACACACATAACCCAACATGCCCCGCCCCTTTTTGATGTCCTCGCAGTGCTTCCCACAGGTTTGAAGGATACTTGTGGTGGTAGCCGGATTGAAACACACCATTTACCCAAATCACATAAATAGTTAAATATATGCGACAAAAAAACATAATTTAATTTTTAACAATATTTTTGACTATTATGACGCTGTTTCTTTTCAGTGGGTTGATTGGCTGCAAGTGTGTTTTGGGCCTCAGTCTGACACTGTGGTCAAATATTATTCAAATATTGCTTAGCGCTTCTTTAAAGTCCGCATGAACCAGAAGCTGCAACAGTTTTTTTTTCTTTTTCGTATTGTAATGCAGAGAAGCAGAATATTAAAAGGCACCTATTTTACCCCTTTATCAAGATTTAAGATAAGACTTTTGTGTCTCCAGAATGTGTCTGTAAAGTTTCAGCTCAAAACACCCATCAGATTATTTATTATACCTTTCAGAATATTGGAATTTCTGCTCTGAACACATTGTAGCTGTTTTTGTTACCTGTGCCTTTAATGCTAGTTCTCCCCGTCTGGAGACACCAACCCCCACCCTGCTCTTCACAACACCACCACCTCACGTACCACCCCCCCCCCCCCCCCCCCCCCCCCCCCCCCCCCCCCCCCCCCCTCTTCACTTTCGTCCGCTACACACTCCAATCCCCCACCCCCTCGCTCTTCACTTTCGTCCACAACACATCCCCCATCCATAATGTTTTGGCTGTACCTTTGGCTGTAATTGCAAAGGCTGTGAATACTTATGTACATGTGATTTTTCAGGATTTTTATTTTTAATAAATTTGCAACAATTTCAAAAAATCTTTTTCCACATTGTCATTATGGGGTATTGTGTGTAGAATGTTGAGGAAATAAATGAATTTAATCCATTTTAGAATAAGGCTGTAACATAAACAAATGTGGAAAAAGTGAAGCGCTATGAATACTTTCCGGATGCACTGTAGGTCTGTTTGACACATTTTTAGTTGTAAAAAGGTAATAAATTGCAGTATATTCCAATATATTTAAAACCGCAATAATATTGTTTCGTGACACAAGTATGAGTTTATGGTTAAGACTCCCAGTGTGCTAATCTTTTGCTCTATTTATAAAAAATTGCATTTCCTTGGTGTTTTTAAAAGTGTTTGCAAAAGCGCAGCAGGTCTCTGAGAGGTTTCCTGTCAGATCAGTATCTCTTAAATGTACATTTAGAAAAGTGAAAATACATTTAGTCGTTTAGCAGACGCTTTTGTCCAAAGAGACTTACAATTAAGGAGGCATTCAGCGATCCAATAAGAAGAGGCAATACACACAGTGCTAATTATACAAAGGAACTGATGGTGATCAGAGAATTGCTAGAGTAAGGAGGGGGAGTGTTTTTTTTTTTTACATTTGTTAGTGTCAAGTCAAGCTTTATTGTCATTCTGCTACATCTGTGGACATGCATTGGAACGAAATGTCGCGTATATAGAGAAAAGAGTTTTTCTACTGGTGGTTTGTCAAGCCCTCTCACCTGTGTGAGGCGCACTCAGAATTGTATAATGTTTTTAAGGTTTTCATGTGGTGAGGTGGGGGGGAGAGAAAAGGGGGTCCTGGTTTTGGGAGCTGGGATTGCGGATAATATTTCAGAGTAGTGTTGTCAAAAGTATCGAGTTCAGTACCAATCGGTACTAAAATTTGAAAAACGTCCATTGGAGTTGAGGGCTCTAACAGCTTGTGGGAAAATTCATTCATTCATTCATTTTCTTTTTGGCTTAGTCCCTTTATTAATCAGGGGTCACCACAGCGGAATGAACCGCCAACTTATCCAGCATATGTTTTACGCATCCGGCATATGCATTAACCCATCACTGGGAAACACCCATACACTCTCATTCACACATATACACTACGGACAATTTAGCTTACCCAATTCACCTATAGCGCATGTGTTTGGACTGTGGGGGAAACTGGAGCACCCGGAGGAAACCCACGCCAACACGGGGAGAACATGCAAACTCCACACAGAAATGCCAGCTGACCCAGCTGAGGCTCGAACCAGCAACCTTCTTGCTGTGAGGCGATCGCGCTACCCGCTGCTTGTGGGAAAATATGTCAGATCTTTGACTGTTTAAAGCTTTTCAGTTGTTTGTATACAGCAGATCAGATTGGGCATGTCTTATCTGCACTGTAAACTACCTACAGTCCTGCAGCTCGTGATTCATGGGCATTTCCACAGTTTGTTCACACTTTAGGATTGCATTATGGGATCTTTGATCTCTGTGATGACAATTTTATGATGTCAGAGTTTGAGGTTTGTTCATATCCATTTTAAAAAATGTCTTCATCGATCAGTTGTTGCTCAGTGAGGTCCAAACTAGTCATGTTGGAACTGGAGTTTTATTACTTCACAACAACAGCACTGCAAAAAGCTGAAGATACTCTTTTCATCGACTTCTTACTCAACTATGAATTATATAGACAATTAAACTTGTTGTCATAAATCTGTAATAAACATGACTGTCATGAAGCCATTATAAACATGTCATGAATTTTATAACAGCGTCATTAATATATTTTTGACCTCAAGTACAGTGGTACAAGCTGAATTTGTCATTAAAATATATATTAATGATTGTCTTAAAAATAATTTGACAGTAATAAAGAGACATTTTAATGACAAATACAGTTTGTTTTCACTGAAAACGTGATCAGAATAATATTCATGACACTATTATAGTGGCCTCATGACGATCATGTTTATGACAGATTTATGACAAGTTTAGTTTTGGTAACGTCGAGTCATCATGACAAAGACAAAAACAAGTTGTGATGTATTTGTTTTTGCCAAGTTGTCATAACAATGTCATCTTTGCATTTAAAATGACCAAATTGAGCAAATGACACTTAATAACAGTTGTCATAATCATGCATAAAGTCTTATGCGTCACGTCATGATTATAAAGATATTATGAACACCCCTTCAAGTAAAGTGTTAGCAATTTAAAAAATAAATACTGTGGTTTAACTGCAGTTTCCCATGATCTTCCCGACTCTGTGTTTATCAGTATATCTATATTTCAGCGTCAGATTAAGCAGATTAAGTGCTGCTCCTCTGTTTACACACCTGACGGAGAACAGGAGCAGGATTTCACCCTCATCCCGCAGTGTTTCTGATGCCGATCCCGCATGTGCAGCGCTGGTGTTTCCAGACGCTGCTGTATTTCTGTTATCAGCTGTGTGTGTTTGTAGTGTAGAGCGGAGGAAGAGCTGTAATTACTGAGCAGAGATACCATCAGAAGCAGAGCAGGAATGTTGGAACTGGAGTTTTATTACTTCACAACAACAGCACTGCAAAAAGCTGAAGATACTCTTTTCATCGACTTCTTACTCAACTATGAATTATATATCAGCAATTCCAGCGTTATGGATGTGGCGTTTGCAGTAAAAACTTAAAACATAAAGTCACAGAGAAAGTAAATGTTCACATTATATTGAAACATTTGTTTATATTCTCCAGAACTACTAACCACAGAGTTCTGGGATCAGACAAATATCAATCTGTGAACATGTTTTATGTGTTAAATGAGGGAAATAAACATGCGTTATGGAAAGTCTGAGAGTTTACAGTCTACAGCAGACTTTGTAGAAATTCAGTGAATTAAACTGCACAACCCAACAGAAATAATGCTCATCAAGAGTATAAGAGTTGCTCTCTATAGAACAAACATGACTGACTTTATTTTATTGGACATTTCTGCATTTATGAGGGAAAAGCTCAGTTATGGATGTGACGGATGTGACATTGGCACTTGTGTGACTTTAGTAAATCAAATATTACTGTTTGAAAACATTGACAGACATTTCTGAGTATTTTACAGCACTGTCAAACACAAGCCTACACAAAAACCTAGAAAGGGTTTCTCTATTTTGGTGAAAACGTAATTTTTGTCATGGCAAGGTGGACATTAGCATGGAATTGCTTAATAGCAATTAGCAGATGAATGAATGAATGCCATTAAAATGTCTATATTTGTCAGCACCAATAGCCTAGTGGTTCTTTTCCGTGGACGTTGTTGCTTCACAATCGTGGCATGAAGATGAAAGCTATAAATGCATTTATTAAGCCAGCGTGTCCTCCTGTCAGTGCGCAGAAAGGATATTCAGCTTTATAGTATGAGAGAGGCATTTGTTGAAAACTTATCAAGTGCCTTTCCCTGTACTTTATTGACAACAATATAGACTTTTTTTTACATCTCTTATGTTGGTACTATTTATACCAAATGCTTAAACGGGTTACCATTGAAGAAGGAAATCTTTGAGCGAGTCAATTCATTTATAAATGAGCCTTTTTGAACGAATCTGAATGAATAATTCAGTGACAAAATTAAAGATTTGGCGCCACCCATTGGACATGTTGGTTTCAGTTTAATGTAGCCTGTAATAAAAAAAATAATGTAATACTTTGATATTCGGAATTTGGAAAAATCTGATCATTACAATAAATATAAACTTAAGGTGAAATATGACATCTAAGATGTGAATAAATGGTATTTAAGAGTGACAGCATTTCAGTGTTGATAATTGGCTTTGGATTGACATTAAAGGGGTGGTCCACTACGGTGTCATATTTTAAACTTTAGTTGATGTGTAATGTAGCTGTGTGAACATAAACAACATCTCTGAATGTAATATGCTCAAAGTTCAATGCAAAGAGAGACATTGGCTTTTACAGAGTTAGCTTAGCAAAGCCTACATCGAACAAAGTTTGGGGACTGCAAAAAAATACATCAGGGCTAGTGAGATCACAGGGGCTTCTGGTTACGTGCATTCACCACGCGCATACACCGTGCGCAGCAACGGGGCGTGGCCAGAGGCGCTGTAATGTTATAGCAGTGAAAGCTAAAATGCCGTCCAAACGCTGCTATTTCCACAGAGTGTGTTCTGTTTCTGTATTTGGGCTTCCAAAGAACACGACACAATGAGAGAAGTGCTTACAGTTTAATTTTAATTATGTTCCAGAGAATTATAAAAAATATATAACGTTAGCTCTAGCATTTGACAAAGGACAGCTTCCAGAATCTCTCTCAGTTCAGTGCTGGATTCGCCTAAAAACTCCTCAAAGAAGGAGCAGCTCCAAACATAATAGATAAAGCTGTGGATTGTGAGCCACAACCTGTAAGTATTTTTATTGTTCAAATTGATCAATTACATGCACAGTTCCTAGCGTTAACGGTATGTTGTAGCGAGGACGTAAACAAGGATGTAAACAACAAAAAATGCTGTTTGGCACCGTTAACAATTTAGCTACAAATTCATATTTATCAGTCAAATCGCTGTAAACACCCGCAATCTTCACCAACGCTGCAGTGTCTCTCTATGCGGATGCTTTCAGTGTGTTATACATCTCAAATAACGAACTCGCAAAAGATATGTGAACGTTTCATATTACTTACACATGCTTATTCCGAATATATGTGAAAGACACTTGCCAGATTTCATCTTAGAGAGCAGGCGTGAGGTTAAACTGTGTCCTCTTCATTTTCTGTCTGATTCAAGCACAAACTGATGCGGCTAACAGCTTCTCTGACTGACTGTTTACACAGCGCAAAAGCGCATGCTTAAAGGCACGTGACGCTTCCTGGTGACGTGGAGCCGATCAGCGAATCACTGCACATTATGTTAGCTCACCAATCAGAGCCTCTTGAGGGCGGGCCTTTTGGAGGAACTAGGAAATATGAGAGTCGTTTTCATGTTAGCAGAGTAGCTGTATATAATATATAAGTAAGATATATGAAAAAATTACGTGATTTTCTACAAGTGAAGCATGAGCAAACATTGCTTTGCATCTTATAAACACAACCAAGCCTTAAAAATACACTGGACCACCCCTTTAAAATATTTAGCTTAGAATACTATACTACATGCTGTGCTATGCTATACTGTAGAATATTATAACAAATAGCATCTTGTTTGATGAGAAGTTTGTGCATGCAAATATGTCATTTACTACAGTTGTAAAGTGCTAGAACAGTTTGAAAATTCAATTCGACTATGGAAAAGGTGTAAGAGCCTTCTGTTGAAATAAGAGGTTACAGTATAGGCCAGAATCAACCCATTATTCATCAAAACACCGAAAACTAATTTTGATTAACCAATGAGATGTAGGCTAATTGAAATAAATGTATGAATTTGGTTCACTGAAGCACGCATATTTATTACACAAGCTACTCAAAATGGGTGACCCCCTCGATAGTCAATGTATAATTCGCACCCTGAGTGTAAGTGTAATGTTAAGTACAGTAAGGACTTTCATGGCAATACATATGCTGGAGGAATTAAGCAAGGTGCTTGATTTGAAATGAATGAATCTGCTGTTCATGAATGAGTGGGAAACCCTGTACACCCTTGTTATTGTATCCCAGGGTCAAACAGATTTGGGTTTAGTCCTTTAGCATTTCATTTAAATGATCTGTTCAGTTGGAGTGTCTCTGATCTCTTGTTGGACTCTTTAACTTTCAATGCTTTTTCTCCTGTTATCTGTGACTGATACGGTAGAGTCTGCAGAGGTGATGACATCATTGCTTTCGTCTGTTTTCAGGAAGGAAAGAGACGCTTCCTAGCATGTGTTTTCAGCTCGTCATGTTTCTGAGCTCACGTTTGCTCATTGTTTGCAGAGCTGACAGGAACGTGTCTTAAACATCCGCTTTGTGACCTCTTCAACATCCCGGACTTTCCAATCCACAGACTTTAAAATTATACGGTTAGCATGAATGCTAAACGTTTTAGGGAGTGGAGAAAATTGTTCATTCAGAGCAATAAACTATGTCATATAGGCTGATATGCTGGTGGACTTTACACCTTTCAGGCCTTTGTTTTGGTGCATGATTGAGCAGTGGGATGTTTTTACGACAGTTAGCTGTGATTTAATCCAATAAATGGCTTAGAGTTTCCCAGTGTGGCCACAACCTCTCTCTTAAACATCACTTATTTTTGGTGCAAAAACATTTGGTGCATTTTTAGGGCTGACAATACGGTATCTGTATTTATCAATGGTTCATGTTTCTTGATAATAATAGAAATATATATTATATAAGGCCCTTTATTTCTTCTTTATACATTAGTGTAGACAGGCATGTTTGTGGAAATTGATACAGAATTTATGATTTAACCAAAATAAAGAATTGTTAGAGAAAATAGTTGAACCTTAATGTTTTTTTTATTATTATTTTTATTTCTAAATAGTTGTTACGTTGATTATATTTCATCATCTTCGTCAATTGGACAATTAAAACTGAGTCCAGAAAAATAAAAATGGAATACTAAGAACCTTACTAAGTATTTACCGAGACACAAAGCAGTTTTTGTGGATATTACAGTGGTTAATATCTTATTATTCCCCTGGTAATTGTTTTTAAAAAGTTATAAAAAATCATTTAATTTAAAGGTACTGTATGTAAGTGTTTGACTTATCTATAGCATAAAATTACCATAATATGTTTGCTGATGGTTAAAGAAACATGCTAAGTGAACATTCTTGTTTATCTGAAAAACAATGCTGAAGTCAGATATTCTGCTTTGAACATGTGCGTTATGTGCCGGAACGGCTGTCTTTGTTTTGGTTCTTTTAACTCGCCCACTGCCAGTTTAGCCAATTATATTTCAGCACCCCGGGCTGCCTTGGTGGAAAACAGCGTATTTCATTCATTCAGTCATGAAAGCTCTCAAAGTATGCCTTCATGACTGAAATGCGACCTCCGGTGAACAGTAGCAGACTCTTAAATGAGACGCAGATTCAGAGTTCCACATGTGGTTAATAATTAACAAATAATATAAATATCACGAACGTAAACATTAAGTGAGCAGGTTACATTGTAACCCCGTGTTCTAACAACACGCTACTTGAGGAGATAAGCAGTGATAAGGAATTGGGCTGTTTGCACCAGAAGAAACACGACAGACATTTAAACACAGCCATTCAGAAGCACAGAATAGTGCACTCACTGCACTCCAACGAAATGGTAAGATTTATAATGTAATTAATACATATTAAACCTCTTTAACATTATTAAATGTAGATGCTGAATCACTGATGTGTGTTGATCAGTTCACAGTCACAGTTCTAAAGAGTCACAGTTCTAAAGTTCAATCTCAAACGGTTTATTTTATTTTCCAGATCTGAGGTGAACTATCTGCTGCTGCTTTCAGTAGTACGGCAATAAATGTCATGTAAAATGGCATTCAAACTCACATTATTAGCATTTAACACTGAATAAAGCACATGAGGTGTACCTGAGGGGATCATTGCCAGTTTTCTGTTGTTCAGCTGCAAGAAACAGAAGCCGTTTCTAATATATAAAATTTCAGGTGTTGGTTAGAACAAAAACTCCTTCTAATATGGAAAATATTCCTTCTATCGCATGCCGTTGCTTTTAGTTAGACTTAAATCAGCCTTTACGCTCGATAGTCAGGCATACTTCTGTTGGTGTCGTCAATCTGGCAACCTGTGCTTGCGTGTGTTTTGAACCACGAGTGCAATACCTAGTTTAACCACAGGGTGTCAAACTTACATACTGCACCTTTAATTAAGAATCAATTAGACAGAATACTCAATGATATGAAACATATTGTGAATTTTTATTTTATTGTTTAAGATATATTGCTCGGCTTTAGTTGCTATTTGCATCATATTGTAAATGGAGCATTGGCTGTTTGGCTGCCATGTTGGTCATTATGCTGCAGTTAATGTGTGTTACTTTTTATGCTAAAAATGTAATAATTTCCCACTATTTATGGACAATTTTTTTTTAAAGACCCTCTTTTTGTCTTGATCCACAGGCCAGAAGACGTTGCAGCACAGCGGGGATGTGCTGGAGACTCAGGTGATAGTAAACCCGTCTCACGATTTGGTTTGTTCAGAGGTGAGTGTCAAAGTGATCTGTGTAGTTAGCAACATGCTAATATTGCAACAACATGTTACATTGGTTTAAAAACATGGGAATATGTTAATAATCTGTTAAGACATGCTAGAAATATGTAAAAACATGCTAACATTTTATACATGGCGATAACATGTTAGCAGTGTGATAAAATGTTATCAACTTGCTAGTTCATGCTAGCATAGTGTTGACGATACAAACATGTTAACTCAGGTTACATTATTTTAAAAACGTGGGTAAATGTTAATCTGTTAAAAGTCTGTTAAAATATGTTAGCATTTTATACATGTTGGTAACATGTTAGCAGTGTGTTAACTTGTTAG
>CAIGQV010007757.1:162631-185741 GCA_903798115.1 Danio jaintianensis
TAAGAGTGTGCATTAGTTATTTTGAGTGTGCATTAATAAGAGTGTGCATTAGTTATTAAGAGTGTGTATTGGTTAATAATAGTCGCTGTGCTCCTGCAGGACAGTGGTGCGGGATGCTGCCTGATAAAGATGGACTGAATGGAGGTGGAGGAGTGCAGGATGGTCCCGCAGCTGAAGACCCTTCAGTGACTCTGTTCAGAGAATACCTGCGCCTGAAGACCGTCCATCCAGAGCCAGACTACGGTACCTGACAGAATCACACACACACACAGAACATTCAGTGTTTTCCAGCATCTCGCTGCAGGTTTATGACGGCTGATAACCTTTGGAATAAATGTTCACTCCTGTGATGTCTAGGGTGGCAGATCAAGTGAACGGCGTTGTAATATATTACCAGTCTCATTCACACAAAGTCCACTAGTTTATAGTCCACTAGATTATTACAGTCAACTAGGACAAGGGTGATGTGTTTATACAACTATAGCTTCAATTTATTGTTAATGTTTATGTTAATTTTACGCTAAAGTGCAGAATCGTTCTCATCTGTCATCATTTATTCACCCACATGTTGCTCCAAACGTGTGTGCTGTCTTTTTTTGTAAATGTGACCCCTTTTGCTATTTTATTCCGGCCACTGCTGCTTCTGTAAACATTAAATGTTTGCACAGATTTATGTTTCTACTAAATTTAGGGATTGAGTCATGTGTTGACTATTATTTGAAGCCCTTCTTTTAGCTACAGTATGTTATGGACCACAGTAAGAGTTTTTGTAACTTTATTTCAGACAGGTTTTTGTTCATTATTTTGGCTGAAAACATTGTTTCAGAACAGTGTCTGATTTGTTCTTCAAATTAAAATGATAGAATAAGAAAGGTTGTTTTTGTAGCCCTTCACAACTGAAAAGCATCACGTCTGGCATCAGTCTAATAACTCAATGTCAATCAATCATTCAGATGCTGCTCTGAATTTCCTGGAGCGGATGGCAGAGGAGCTCGCTTTACCCATGAAGAAAGTGGAGGTATTGAGTCACTCTAGCATATTACACTAGAAATAATGGTTTTGAACTGTACCAAATTAGGATTTTCCATCTTGTGACAGTAGGTGAACCCCTTTTATTCCATTAAATCCATGGGGTAACATAATATTAAAGGGGGTGTTCATAAGACTGCCATGAAACCATTATAATCATGACATAACATACATCAGGAGTATGAATGAGAATTAATCAGGGTTCTCAAGTTATAGAGATAGTTTGGAGTGAGATGAAGAACAGGGGGGGTTTGGGAGAGAGGGTGTTGGTGTTATTACATTTCACCGTGTGAAATACAAAGTGTGGCGTGAGACCGTGAGACCACCTGTGAATGCATGAGACTGGAGACCCCTGTTTTATGCATGCTTATGACAAATGAGCTGTAGCTGTTTAGTCAGTTACAGCTTTTGAAAAACAATAAGGCGGGAAATTAAGAACTCCAAACTCACAGAAAGAACGATTTCAGCATAAAACAGTTCTTTGGGATTATATGGTTCTAAATAGAGCTGTTAATATGTGCAAAGAACCTTTTAATACATATAATGTTTTTGCGTGTTCATCATGTTCTTGTTCACATATTAATCTCTCTAACCTGTCTCTCAGGTGTGTCCCGGTCGAGTGGTTGCCATCATCTCCTGGATGGGCTCCAGGCCAGAGCTCAAGTCTGTGGTGCTGAACTCACACACTGATGTGGTTCCTGTGTATGAGGTAAAGCTGAAACACATCCGTCTCTGCACTGATTAACAACACGTCACATCACTGTATGTGCTTCTGCTGCAGGAGCACTGGAAACATCATCCATTCACTGCTGTGAAAGATGCAGACGGCAACATCTATGCCAGAGGAGCTCAGGATATGAAGTCTGTCACCATACAGTGAGTTTAACAGCGATAGGACTGTAAAATTGTCAGGTCATATGTAATTTTCTTTTCTCTATAGGATTAAGTGAAAAGCTGCAATCATAAGGGGGATTCCTAACAAAGCAACTGGATTTTGCTTGCAACAGTGAATTTGATCCCTTAAAGATGTAGTCACATAAAGGGCATTTTAGTCAGATTTGGTGGATAATAATGACTCTACTTAGTGGTACGGTTCAGTACAGAACAGTTCACAATTAGTTCCATTTCCACTGTCAGAAGTACCAAAATAGCAAAATGTACTGTAGCACTTTTTGGGACCCATTCGTAAGGGTACCTAATGCCTCATTTCCACTGAATGGTACAGTACAGTACCGTATGGTTCAGTATGGGTCACCTTTATCAGGCTTGTGTCTCCACTGCCAAATGTTACCCTTATGGTAGGCGTGGTGCATGACAGAAAGTGGCAGTCGACGTCATTCTCACATGAAGTTGTGCATCTAGCTCTGCCTTTTGGTATCCTTTTGTTGTGCTAGGTACCCTTTGGAAAGTGGTACGGTACCATTCGCTTTTTGGTACCCTTTGACAATGGAAACGGATATAAAAAAAACACTGAACCGTAGGGTACTGTACTGTACCACTCAGTGGAAATGGGCCATAAGTGTACCTAGCATAACAGCACAGTACTAAAGGGTGGAGATAGACTGTCTCAGGGTGTCCGCTGGGTTTTAAAAAGTCTTTAAACAAAGTTTTAGGCCTTAAAGTCTTAAACTTACTGTAATATTATGTTGTATGTCTTAAATCATTTTAAACGGGCCTTAATTTTCCTATTTCCTTGTAAAGCTACCTAATCAGGCCGACACCCGTCCAATCACCAGCAATCTCAATAAAAACTTAACAAAACCTTTATTTATTAACTCTATTTACTAATATGCTTTAATTATATTTCTTACAATAACATTTGTTTAAAAGTTCTGAAAGCTCAAACAAAGCTGGTTTCTTCTTGTGTCAAACTGTAATATGCCATGAAGAAGAACAGGATCTGTTGTGTGTCCTCTATTGTTGTTTATGGGGTTGTAAACATGTCGCTTCTATAGGCCAATTTATACTTCTGCGATAAGTGCTCACGGTCACCAACCTTGAACACCTGAATGAATGTTTGTTACACTGTCGTTGCTGTTTAAGTTACCTAATGAAATTGAAGATAAAGTCACACCAACCCTATTACCGGAAGAAATACAAGCCTGATCAGGGTAACCCGTACTCCACCGTAAGGTCCATAGCAAAAGTCATGAGTGAAATTTAGTTTATCTTACACAAAAGCTTGAGTAAATTCTTAATGAAGTAACTGGATTTTGTGGACAAATTGTGGACAAACAGTAAACGACCACAGCTTTAGACTGAATGAAAATCTAAATACTTTTAGGTTGAAATCATAAACATTATGAAACAGAATGTTCTGTCAGTGTAAATAATATAAGCTGTATTTGTTTTATTTGCAATATGAAGAAATAAGACCAAATATGTCAGAACAGGTCAAGCAAATTTGCAGCTTTAATCTTAGTCAGAAAATAATAGTTAGTTGTTGGAGTTGGATATGGAGTTTTGATGTCTCATTCATGTTCCCCTGCAGGTACATTGAAGCCATTCGCAGACTGAAGGCGGCTGGGATGAGATTTTCTCGAACTATCCATTTAACATTTGTCCCAGGTCAGACCTCACCAACATGCTAAGTACCAGACCATATTTTTCCAGACTGTTCTTATGGAGATTTATGCACTGAATTGAATTAGTTTTATGAACACAAGGTCAACATTTAAAAATTAAAAAATATCCTGACTTTAAAGCACATTCTTGAATCATCAATGCACAACATACAAATTCTTCAGACTGAGTTGGTAAATAAAGTTGCACTTCAGGACTTATCTGATGTTTAGTTTCACAAACATGAGATTTTTGGCATATTAGAATGTTTTTTGTGTGTGTTTGTATATTATGTACAGTACTGGTTGAAAGTTTGTGAACCCCTTCAGCTTTCAGTTGTTTTACCAGGTTTTTCTTGTTATCATGGCCAGATTTTTATATACTAAATATCAGATGTGTGTTTATCAGTTGCATCTGTTTGTTTTAAAGGGAATTGTGTGTGAGTAGCTGAAAAACTGCATGAAAGGTGGAGTTAGAGGAATTGTAAATCTCTGAACTGCTCGAGAGGTTCACAAACTTTCAAGCAGCTGCACTATGTGTGTGTTTTCCACTGGCTGATCAGCATTAAGATACACAACAATATAATCCATCCACCAGACTGTATGTCCATCCTCATTATAATTTGCATCAAATTAGACACGGCATCTGTCCTGACGAGGGTCCATTGGTGCTTTCATACCTGTCATATTCATTAATATTGCAATAAAATACACTTTCTCTACAAATTGATGGCATTTTGAATGTTCTTGACAGATGAGGAGGTCGGTGGACACAAAGGAATGGAGACGTTTGTGAAGCATCCAGAATTTCAGAAGTTGAACATCGGATTTGCTCTTGATGAAGGTAAACAATCCTGTAGATTCAGTCTTTTAGTGCCTGCAGTCGCTTTAGGACTACACTAAGTTTTTCTCAGATATGTAGACTTGCTTTTAACAAACAGTGAGGCAGACATTCTTTAAAAAACGACACCATTTTAGTGTCACACACATCAAAGAGGTAGATGCAGTCAATATACTTCATGTAGAACTGACTGGTGTGATGTTATTACAAACAAAATAATAATATTAATAATATCTGAAATGCAAATATACCATTTTTTTCAGGATTGGCAAACCCCACCAATGCCTATACTGTATTCTATGGAGAAAGAAACCCCTGGTGTGAGTATCACCTTCGCCTGTAGTCACATTTGTGTGTACTGGTTTTGGTGGTTTACAAGGACAGAAATTTCTATAATGACATGGCTATGACCTAGTTGTACTCTATTACTATGGCTTATGAGGACATGCCTTGTGTCCTCATAATTCAAAACACTTAAAAATTCAGTGACACAGTGCCATTTAGATTTTGCCACAGGTTTCCTGAGAGGGTTGGGTTTAGGGGTAGGGCCATATAAGTAGTGTGTTTTACTATATAAAATACATTACGCCTATGGAGAGTCCCTGTAAACCACCAATACCAGCATGTGTGCGTTTATATGTTAATGAATGTGTGCTCTGTCCTGCAGGGATCACCGTTCGCTGTCCTGGAAGTCCAGGTCATGGTTCCAGGTTTGTGGAAAACACAGCAGCAGAGAAATTAGTGAGTGTGTTCAGAGAATAATATAGTAAACATGAGTAAAGATGGTAAAATCTGGAGCTGCAGGCAGACCATTCTTTTTAAAAAGGCCAATCATTTTTGTTTGTTACATTATCTTATCTTTTTATGTTGTATAGTAGTTGTAGTAATAATAATAATAATAATAATAACTAGAAGCTAAAGTTTGTTGACAAACTTGGATGTTAGCTTGAGAAAGCCACTGAGACAGTGCTGAGAGTCAAATGCAGTTGGCAGGAGACACAGCGGCAGCAGAAGTCACAGCGCCACCAACAATGTTGAATTTGATTTACATCCTCTATGTGCTTCCGCCAAAGCGATTTAAACATGCGAGGATGTAAAGAAAGCACTCAGGTGGAAAGAGCATGTAAAAAGAAAAGCACTTCAAGAAGCAGCAGCAGCTGAATGTTGCAACATGTTATATCTGTGTAGTGTAGTGCCCCTACTATCCAAATTAGTAGTCATATTGGTGATAAAATAAATAAATGCAATGCAGAACACAGCTTTTGGCCAAATTTGGGCTTGTAGCAATAACGCCCTAGGAGGACAATAATAATAATATGTTTTTATAGTATAACAGTGTTGACTCATAGTATAATGTAGTATACTACATAGCACAGGTGTCAAACTCAGTTCCTGGAGGGCCACAGCTCTGCACAGTTTTAGTTCTAAGCCTAATTAAACACACCTGATCAAACGAATTGAGTCCTTCAGGCTTGTTTGAAACCTAGAAGTAAGTGTGTTGGACCAGGGTTGAAACTAAACTGTGCAGGGCTGCGGCCCTCCAGGAACTGAGTTTGACACCTGTGCTATATAGTAAATAGTATAATAGTCAAGCTAACATAATCATAATAGGCCCAATCCCAATTCTATTTTATATCCATACCACTACACCTTCCCCTTGGCCCTTGAAACAGAGTGTGAAGCTGTAGGGATCAAAATATTCTCCACACACACATTATCATATGTCGTCAGTAGCTCATATGTCGTACAAGATGTAGTCACTACAGAAGGCATAAGCACAGTAACGTTTAACAGATTACCCGCTTGCAAAGGTTGTTTTGATCTGTATTTGGACTTTAGACAGCAGCATAGTTCGTTTTAGCTCAAAAACAGTGCCTGGGTGGCTGTTACGACAAGTGGATCATATTGCAATTAAGCACGAAACTGTATGGTGTATTCATTTAGGGTGCTTTCACACCTGCCTTATTTAGTTCGGTTAAATCGCACTAGAGTTCGTTTTCCCTCTTGATGCGGTTCGTTTGGGCAGGTGTGAATGTACCAAATCGCACTCGAGTGCGCACCAAAAGCGGACCAAAAAAGCGTACAGAGACCTCCTTGAAGAGGTGGTCTCGGTACGCTTTCAAACAAACCATGGAGCGCTTCGTTTGTGGTCCAAACTAAAACAGACCCAACATGATCCGAACTAAA
The DNA here is from genome assembly GCA_903798115.1 of Danio jaintianensis. Lineage (NCBI taxonomy): Eukaryota > Metazoa > Chordata > Actinopteri > Cypriniformes > Danionidae > Danio > Danio jaintianensis. Next base: position 169,250 of record CAIGQV010007757.1, read on the forward strand.
ACAGACCCAACCGCAAAAAGTACTGCGCCGTTTTGGACTAATCCAGCTGCCGTAGTCCGATGCGCTGTGCATTATGGGATGTGGAGGAAAAAATATTTGTTGACAGCGCTTTACCAGCTATTTTAAACAGAGAGAGAGGGAAAAACATTACCTGATGGATCGTTGGTAATATTTCCTGAAGATGACCATGTCGCAGTTTATCTAAATTAATTCACACCTCCTCTTGAAGTGACGTGCGATGTGCCTTCGCCGTTTGCAATGCATTAAACATTGTTTTCCAGCCGCAGCTGCGCTTCATTCTCGAAATGTATAGTTTGTCTTAAGTGATGTATACAAACTATATAGTATATTATGACCAGGGATACGATCAGCCAGCGCAGTCGTCCCTCCATAGTAAAGAGCGACATGTTGTGTCTGCCGGTTTGTTTACTTGCGGGAGTTCCATTAGCATTTTCCCGCATGTTTATTCTTCTTCTTCTTCTGGTGTTTTATGGCGGCTTGGCAAGCCAACGAATAGGTGCATTACCGCCACCGACTGATCTGGAGTGTGGATTGTGCATATTTTAGAGAAAAAGAAAAACACTCAAGCTTTATAATAAAAATAAATAAATAAATAAATTCCTATATTCTATCCATTATTCCTATGTTTTTCAAATATTTCATTAACATTTCCTGAATTCTTGATTGTCTAAGCGCATTTCCTAACAAAACCTTTAAAGAAATGATCTCAACTTCCAGCTGCCCTAATTCTTGGATTAACTGAAACCTCTCTCTTTCATAAGCAGGACATTCTAAAATGATATGCTTCACTGTTTCTAGTTCTCCGCAATTATCACACTTCCCTGATTCATGCTTTCCTATTTTATACGGGCTGTAATTTAATGATGTATGACCAATCCTTAATCTTGCAATGATGACGTCTTTCTTCCTATTTCCGTACCTTTTCCTCTCGTTTCCAACATATTCCTGAGTCTGGTACAGATGTCTTCCTTTAGTTTCCTTGCTCCACACCTGTTGCCACTTCTTATATATCTCAACTGCAACCATTCTTTTAAATTCAGTTTTACTTAACGCCAATTTAATTTCTATTTTCAAATGATTTAAAGCTTTTTTTAGCTAGCAAATCAGCTTCCTCATTCCCATCTAGTCGTGGCCAAAAGTTTTGAGAATGACATAAATATTGTAAATTGGAAAAGTTGCTGCTTAAGTTTTTATAACAGCAATTTGCATATACTCCAGAATGTTATGAAGAGTGATCAGATGAATGAGATCATTTCAGTAATCGTCTTGTTAACTCAGGTGAGAATGTTGACGAGCACAAGGCTGGAGATCATTATGTCAGGCTGATTGGGTTAGAATGGCAGACTTGACATGTTAAAAGGAGGGTGATGCTTGAAATCATTGTTCTTCCATTGTTAACCATGGTGACCTGCAAAGAAACGCGTGCAGCCATCATTGCGTTGCATAAAAATGGCTTTACAGGCAAGGATATTGTGGCTACTAAGATTGCACCTAAATCAACAATTTATAGGATCATCAAGAACTTCAAGGAAAGAGGTTCAATTCATGTTAAGAAGGCTTTAGGGCGTCCAAGAAAGTCCAGCAAGCGGCAGGATCGTCTCCTAAAAATTCAGCTGTGGGATCGAAGTGCCACCAGTGCAGAGCTTGCTCAGGAACGGCAGCAGGCAGGTGTGAGCGCATCTGCACGCACAGTGAGGCGAAGACTTTTGGAAGATGGCCTGGTGTCAAGAAGGGCAGCAAAGAAGCCACTTCTCCCAAAAAAAACATCGGGGACAGATTGATCTTCTGCAAAATGTATGGCGAATGGACTGCTGAGGACTGGGCAAAGTCATATTCTCAGATGAAGCCCCTTTCCAATTGTTTGGGGCATCTGGAAAAAGGCTTGTCCGGAAAAGAAAAGGTGAGCGCTACCATCAGTCCTGTGTCATGCCAACAGTAAAGCATCCTGAGACCATTCATGTGTGGGGTTGCTTCTCATCCAAGGGAGTGGGCTCACTCACAATTTTGCCCAAAAACACAGCCATGAATAAAGAATGGTACCAAAACACCCTCCAACAGCAACTTCTTCCAACAATCCAACAACAGTTTGGTGAAGAACAATGCATTTTCCAGCACGATGGAGCACTGTGCCATAAGGCAAAAGTGATATCTAAGTGGCTCGTGGACTAAAACGTTGAAATTTTGGGTTCATGGCCTGGAAACTCCCCAGAACTTAATCCCATTGAGAACTTGTGGTCAATCCTCAAGAGGCGGGTGGACAAACAAAAACCCAGTAATTCTGACAAACTCCAAGAAGTGATTATGAAAGAATGGGTTGCTATCAGTCAGGATTTGGCCCAGAAGTTGATTGAGAGCATGCCCAGTCCAATTGCAGAGGTCCTGAAAAAGAAGGGCCAACACTGCAAATACTGACTCTTTGCATAAATGTCATGTAATTGTGGATAAAAGCCTTTGAAACGTGTGAAGTGCTTGTAATTATATTTCAGTACATCACAGAAACAACTGAAACAAAGATCTAAAAGCAGTTTAGCAGCAAACTTTGTGAAAACTAATATTTGTGTCATTCTCAAAACTTTTGGCCACGACTGTACACCCACATGTGCCGGCACCCAGAGGAATGAAACTATTATTCTTAATTGCCCAATTCTGAATAAACTTTGTAAAATTTCAAATACCGAGTCTTGTCGAGCTTCAGATTTGGCACTTTGAAAGCTATTAAGTGCAGCCATTGAGTCCGTGCAAATTACTACTTGTCCTGGTTGAACTTCTTCAATCCATTGAAAAGCTATAGTAATAGCTAATAATTCTGATGTAAATGCTGACACATGATCTGATAATCTCTCAATTTTTATATTAAATTGGGGAATATATACTGCAGCAGCAGTTCTTCCAACCTTTGGCTCCTTAGACCCGTCTGTAAAAATCTGTAATACAGAATAATACTCTTGTCGCATATATTCTTGTACTATTAATTTAGTTGGAATAGTTATTTCCAGATTTTGGATTCTTTTGTGAATTTGTAAATCTACTAAAGGCATAGGGAACAACCACGGGGGAATTGTTGGTATAACAACAGGAGCAACTTCCAGATCTTTCCATTCCAAACTGTTGCACTTTTATTCTGACCAATCGAAAAGCAGTTTAGGAAATACGTTCAATAACATCTGGCCAATGAGTGATGTGAATTTTGTCACATGACTGCATTTTGGTTCTTTTCAACTGGTTCAGACCAAAGCAATCAGTGTGGTGTGAAAAGGACCCAAAGACGGCAGAAAAATGCTACAATGTATCATTTGTTGCCCTTGGTTCAGACCAAATAAACCGAACCACAGATGTGAAAGCACCCTTACACAGTGCTCATATTCATGGATGTAACCACAAGAAAACGACATTGGCGACATCAAGAGACTCGAGACACCTCTATCCCTTCATGTTAATAGGGGATTGGGGAAGGGAAAGGAATGGGTTTGTGCCTAACAATAATAATGCAATACCACTAAAAAAGTTTCGTGCCAGTATGGTTTTTAAAAATATGATAATTCATTCATTCATTTTCTTTTCGGCTTAGTCCTTTTATTAATCAGGAGTCGCCACAGCGGAATGAACCTCCAACTTAACCAGCATATGTTTTACGCAGTGGATGCCCTTCCAGCTGCAACCCATCACTGGGAAACATCCATACACTTTCATTCACACTCATACACTACGGCCAATTTAGCCTACCCAATTCACCGATAGTGCATGATTTGGGCTTGTGGGGGAAAACCGGAGCACCCGGAGGAAACCCACGCGAACACGGGGAGAACATTCAAACTCCACACAGAAATGCCAACTGACCCAGCCGAGGCTCGAACCAGTTATCTTCTTGCTGTGAGGCGAACGTGCTACCCACTGCGCCACCGTGCAGCCAAAATATGATAATATATTTTGTATTTGATTTTATTGTTTAACAATATTAATAATGTATCTTTACAAAAATGATTTTTCAAATGTTTCTTAATAGTCTTTGACATTTTTGTGAAGAAGCAAAGCTAAAACATTTACATTTTCAAGAAAATATTAAAAATCTCAATTTGTTTTTAATGTTGATAATAGTAATCAGACATGTTTCCTGATCCTCAATTCATCATATTTGAATGATTTCTGAAGGATCATGTGACACTGAAGACTGGAGTATTGATGCTGGAAATTCAGCTTTAAGTCACAGAAATAAATTACTTTGCAGCAATATATCTGTATTTTTCACATTTTTACTCTTTATGATGAATCCTGACGCGTCTGTTTCTCGTGTCCACAGCGAAGAGTTATAAACTCCTTCCTGGAGTTCAGAGAGAAAGAGAAACAGCGGTGAGCTTTCCTCAGAAGTTGACTTTTTGTTAAAGCAGAGCTGTTGAACGTGAAGAAACACTGGTGTGTGTGTGTATGTTTTCAGACTGAACACCAGTGAGTGTTTTACTCTGGGAGACGTCACCACTATTAACATGACCATGGTCAAAGGAGGCGTCGCTTATAATGTGGTTCCTGCAGAAATGGACGTCAGCTTTGACTTGAGAATCCCTCCTACTGTTAACCTGCAGGTCTGTGTTATTATTCATTCATTCATTCATTAAATCATCCATCCATCCATCCATTCACCTATCCATCCATTTATTCATCCATTCATGCATTAATTAATTCATTCATCCATTCATACATCCATTTATTCATTCATGCATTCATTTATTCATCCATCTGTTTATTCATCAATTCATTCATCCATTCATTCATCCATCCATCCATTTATTCATCCATTCATTCCCTTTAAACTGATTGTTTCATCAAGTGTCGGCTTTAATTCCCTTCATCTTGCAGGAGTTTGAGGAAAAAATAAAAGTCTGGTGTCGAGAAGCCGGTGAAGACGTGACATATGATTTTGCACAGGTCAGATTTATTTTTACACGCTTCAAGTTTCTGCCTGAACATTTTTGGTGCTGTAATTAAAACCTGCTATTCTGAATTTAATTTATTAGTGTGTTACTAGTTTTCTTTTTTTTAATTGTCAGTCTGATTACAAACAGATTGTCAGGGTGCATGTAAACGTAGCCATTGACAGTTTGTTTTAGGTTTAAATGTGAGGAACTTTTAAGTCCTGTAATTAAAACCTTTTATTCTCAATTTAGGAGTTACTAGACATCCCATTTTTTACATCAGCTATGCATTGTGTTTGTGAATTGGTGTTTTGTCTGCTTTCAAAGAAAAATAGAGCTGATATTGGGAGCATAATCATAAAAACAAACTCTTAAAAACATCTCGACAATGGTCCAAGTACTGAGCCCTGTTGTTCTCCGCTCCACCACGGTATGTTTTTGTGTTAAAGCTGTTTCTTCTCTCTCCTCTTCAGAAACACATGGACCAGAACTTGACCTCCACAGATGAGAGTGACCCCTGGTGGCAAGCCTTCAACACCACCTGTAAAGCAATGTGAGGGAAACTACCAGCACAGGCTCATTTGGAATATGTGCCCAGGGCTACATTTTTGAGAACCGAGAAATATGTGCTCGGGGTTACATATATGGCTGCATTTTGTGTGTAAAACGAATGATATGGGCTGCTTACCTCCATATGGGCGGCTTTTCTGCCGTGACTGGTTTGCTCGGTAGCTCGTCCACATGTGAAATTGGACTAAGGGTGCGGAGAATCCCAGAAACCAGGTAAAACGAAACCAAAAAATCAGTGCAGTGTAAAATCGTGGTAAAAGCATGCGACTGAGATGCCTTACTTTTCTAGTTTGCTTTTGAAAACACTTATCATTTGGGTTTAGTAAGGGGGTGTGTGGGTCTGTCGATAACAAGCATATATATCATGCAAGACAACAATCTGACTATCTTCTCTCATGGACATTGTGCGAGAAGTACGTTAATATTCGCAGTAATTACAGAGGCCTCGTAAATGGAGGATTTACGAGAAATGGCACGTATGAGAAAAGAAATTGTCAAATACATACACGGTGGCCTCTAGTGGATTTGTGAAAGCAAACACCTCAAGCGTATGTAGCTCAGGGCACATATTTCTCGGTTCTCAAAAATGTAGCCCTGGACACATATTCCCAATGAGCCTGTGTTGAAAACTACACTCAGTTTTGTGAGCATGCATTTTTTTGTTGAACTCATTGCAGATGTGACTTTATGCATCTCCTGACAGGAAGATGACTCTGAAAAAGGAAATCTTCCCTGCTGCCACAGACAGCCGCTTCATTCGGGAAGTAAGTCAGTTTCACTCCTGTCTGCAAGATTCAACAACCACACAGAAATCACAGTAATGACAAATCCGAAAATTATTAGCCCTCCTGTGAAATTTAAACCACTGTTGTCCAATTGTCTAATTAACCTAATTTGCATTGTTAACCTAATTAAGCCTTTAAATTGCAGTTTAAACTGAATACTTGAATCTTGTAAAATATTATAAGCAGTCATCATGGCAAAGACAAACAAATTGTTAGTAGAACCTGGTTATGAAATTACTATTAGTTGTTTATTAACTATTATGTTTAAAACGTGTTGAAAAAATCTTCTGTCTATTATGCAGCACTACTTACTAAGGCAAAAGTGTCCATTAGCTCAATTGTGTACATAATATGTAATCATATCAGTGTTTCCTGCTGTGGTGGCAGGCCTTTTACACAGATCTTCAAACTGCGGGTTAAATCTCCACATCCAAGGAAGAATCTCATGCTCTCACACTAGTGTCACACAGGCAGTTCATTTTCTGGAAACTGACATCCTCCTCGCTCATTGAATGAGAGCCATTAGGCTACGGCCACACAGCTTATGCCATCATTGGTTGGGTATAAAAAGGAGTAATAAATATTAGATGTTATTTCAATGACAAATGTCATGAGCGCAGTATTACAAGTCGAGAGAGCATTCATGTAATACGAGTGTGCGAATCTCTTAGCTCGCGCGCTGATTTCCTCTGTTTGTACACAAAACTTCTTGTGCGCTCTCAAATAAACGATGGTGCACCTTTTGCATGTTTGCATGTATTCTTTACATCCAACATTTATTCTATTAGATTAAAAATGTAATATGCAAGAAGTTTTGTGAACGAACAGAGGAAATCGGTGCGCAAGAAAAGAAATTTGCATGCTCGTATTACATGAATGCGCTCTCGACTTGTAATACTGCGCTCACAACATTGACTAAAGTAATATTTTAGACCTAATTAGCCTTAACGTTTTTTTTTCCTTTAAAACCTCAAGAGATCATTTAGCTCAACTTCCAACATCCCAGATATATCTTCCTCAACATCCTCTTGTCCTCTTCTTTGAGAAATATTTTAACAAACTCATCTAAAAATGCAATAAGAAATGTGTTAATGCCTTTATGATTCAGTGAGCTAATGTTAGCTAAATCTTAATAAACTGGCTCTATCATGGGCAATCATAGCCTACCACACAACGGGCAGAGAAAGTACAAGTTGGCTATTTATGAAATGTCATAGGGTTACATTTATTTTACATTATCATTTTGTTATCCGGTCATTTATGTAACGAGTATGTCTCCAACATTTATTAGATTTGCTAGAAATGTTTATGAATGTCTCCAATAGACCTACAGAACGGCATTGATACGTTCTGAAGTAAAAGTGAAACGGCCATAAACTCCAGCAAGATAAAGTCATTGTATGCAGAACCTGTGTTCTTGGAGCAAGTTTCGTTGTGTGACTATTATAACTGAAAGCTATGTTGTGTTTGCTGGCCTCACACATCGTGCAGTCCTGTCAGGTCAGTCAGTCAGCATGTATAACTACTACGATTACAGAAAAGTTTGCTCTATTATAATTCACTTACCTTTTAATACGTTTTGGTGCGATTATAACCCGCTATAAAAAAAAACAGCAATGACTGAATGTTTTAAATGAGAAGCGCCACCACAGCAGAATGAATGTAGCGGAAATGATGTATATGATCCATAAAAACAGCAACATTATTGTGATTGCAAGTATTTTAAAAAGTAGTTGTGTGCTATATATCTCAATTGTTGTCTTTTTTTGTAGGTGGGTCTTCCTGCCATCGGTTTCTCTCCAATGAATCTCACCCCCATCCTGCTTCACGATCACAACGAGTACCTGAACGAGCAGGTGTTTCTGCAGGGCATCCAGGTGTACGAGCGGCTCATTCCTGCTCTCGCCGGCGTGGCTCCTCTGAGCGGAGAACTGTAAATTCACTCTGTATCCGAAATCACCCCCTATACCGTTAAATAGTGCACTATTTGAGAGAGCAGCCATTTGTAGTGGTGTCCGAAACCATAGTGGATGCTCTGAAGTGCATTCAATCAATCCCACAATGCATCACAATAACGAGTGTAAAACCCACATACACTCAACAGTTAGAAAATACTGTTAATGCATTGTGAGAGTGTTAAATAATTATATCACAGGGTCTGCCCAGAAAATCGAATCCGTCTGAGGGATTTATCAGCCAGAAAAGCACAAACTAAACAGCACTCTCACTCATTTTCATTCACTCTTTTAAGTGAACTATATTAGTGGACTCATGTAGGAAATAGTGGAGGGTATAAGGGCAGTTTCAGATACAGCATCACTCTTCCTGTTCATCTCTGTAAGCTTGCCGACTGAAATATGGTGCTGATTTTGACTCATATCGAGAAATGTATCTGCCATAACACCAAAGAATGGGCTGATCTCATATAACCGAGATCATTATTTTATGTTCACTTTAACTCAGGAGTCCCTGTCCTTTAATAATGTCTTACATATGCTTTTAAGTCTTATTTGTCGGCTGACATTCACAGTTACAAGCTGCTTAAACCATTTTAATTCATAAAGTTTGTAAATTTAGCACACTTAAGAAAGAGGTGGCCTGTGTCTCAGATATCTAATGAGGAATGAACATGTTTTCAGAGACTCAAACAGTGTGGCTGTGCTTGCCATATATGCATTATATTTTTAATACAGATCATTTTGATGCAAATGTATGGTCATAGATTGAAAATGTGTATGGGTCATTCATAATAAGACTTATACTATACTATACCACACAGTTATACTGAATCACACCTCATGATTTTAAGTGTTATGAATTTTGAAGTTACCTCAAACTGGTGCTACTTTGCCTTCCTGATTAAATAAAATTAAAAGGGTACCGTATATATCAATGCTGACAGAAGTCTGTTATTATCAGTAGTCATAGTAGTAGTAGCGTTATCATCATCATCTGAAGTGGGTATTATTGTCTTGAGATTTTGCTTTGGTAAAAGGAAATGCTCTTTATTTAACTGAAATCACAAATATATTCAAATAATAAATAATGTACTGTGGCTTTAAAAGTTCATTTGAGGTGAAGTGTGTTTCCCTTCCATAATGCCCGGTCCCTTGCAGAAAGGTCAGGACTACGACGACCTGATCGTCTGGCACAGAAACTGTCTCTTTCGACATGGAATTACACCTCACTGGGAGGAAAGCAGCCCGAACTAGTGCAGGATGTTGAACGGTACAGATTAGAGATAGTCGGGCTCACCTCCACGCACAGCTTGGGCTCTGGAACTCAACTACTTGAGAAGGGCTGGACTTTCTTCTACTCTGGAGTTGCCCACGGTGAGAGGCGGCGGGCTGGTGTAGGCTTGCTTATAGCTCCCCCTCTTAGCCGCCATGTGTTGGAGTTTTCCCCGGTGAACAAGAGGATCGGCTCCCTGCGCCTTCGGGTTGGGGATAGGTCTCTCACTGTAGTTTGTGCCTACAGGCCAAACACCAGTGCAGAGTACCCAGCCTTTTTGTAGTCCTTGGGAGGGGTGCTGGAAGGTATTCAGTCTGGGGACTCTGAATCCAAGTGGTGGTCTGTTGTTGGACTTCTGTGCTAATCACAGTTTGTCCTTAACAAACACTATATTTTTAAGCATAACGGTGTCTATCAGTGCACATGGCACCAGGACACCCTAGGCCGGAGGTTGATGATCACAGGTGAAGAGGGGGGCAGAGCTGTCAACTGATCACCACCTAGTGGTGAGTTAGATTCGCTGCCAGGGGTGAAAGCTGGACCGACCTGGCAGGCCCAAACGTATTGTGAGGGTCCTTTGCGAACAACTGGCTGAACCACAAGTCAGAGGGATTTTCAACTCTCACCTCCGGAGAGCTTTGACCAGATCCCGAGGGAGGCTTGAGACATTGAGAATGAGTGGTCCATGTCCTCTGACTCCATTGTTGATGCAGGCGTGAGAAGTTGTGGATACAAGGCCTGTGGTGCCTGTTGTGGTGGCAATTCACGAACCTGGTGGTGGACACTGGAAGTAAGGCATGCCGTCAAGCAGAAGAAGGAGTCCTAGCAGGCTTGGTTGACCTATAGGACTTCTGAGGCAGCTGATAGGTACCGACAGGCCAAGCGTGATGCAGCCCGGGTGGTTGCGGAAGCAAAAACTCGAGTTCAGGGAGACCATGAAGGAAGACTACCGGTCGAGATTTTGGCAAACTGTCCGGTGCCTCAGGAGAGGAAAGCAGTTCCACGCCGACACTGTTTACAAAGCTTTCACAATTTTACTCTACTTTTCTCATGCAAATATAATCAAGTTGTCAGGGTTAAGGGTGAGGAAGGAGCAAGAACACAAGTGCAACAAAAATGAGTCTTTATTAAATAACATAAAAATAAAAGGCAACAAAAACTACCCAGTTGGAGAAAACTTTAACAATAAACAAAACTAGACTGGGGTGGCAAAGCAGGGAAGGACAGGACAAGACAAGGCAGGGTAATAGCTGGACTGGGGCCAGTAGGGCAAGAAGCTCTGGGGCAGCAGTGGCCATGCCAGAGATACCCTTGGTCCTCCTATGCTTCTCTTTAGACCAGGTGTCACCAATCTCGGTCCTGGAGGGCTGATGTACCTGCAGAGTTTAGCTCCAACTTGCCTCATCACACCTGCCTGGAAGTTTGAAGTATATCTAGTTGATTAGCTGGTTCAGGTGTGTTTGATTAGGGTTGGAGCTAAACTTTGCAGAACACTGGCCCTGAAGAGAACAACTTTGGTGACCACTGATTTAGACACTGCACCTCTTTTGACAGTGCACTTTGCCATCTCTAGGAGTGCTGCAGTATCTGTTATGTTCACCTGAGGAAACAGTGCTGCAGCCAGGAAGATTTTTGGGGTAATTACAACAGGTTCATGATTGCAGATGGATGGGCTGAGGGACTCTTTGTGGCAGGTGTTAAAGGCCTCTTTCGATTCATGTTGTCCTGGTACTCCAGGCCATTCACCACAGCAAGGAAGTTATACACCAATTCTGCTGCTCGCAGATTAGTCAGAAACTGCCTACTATGTAGACATTGGAATTCTCCAGCGATGGACCAAAAAATGGCAGATTTCCCGCTAAGGGTGCTTTCACACTTGGTTCGATTACCTGGTTCGAACCCAAGTTCGATTGTCCCCCCTTGCCATCTTCTTCGCTGGTTTGTGTTCACACTGTCTTTTTTCCTTTTGAACCCTGGTGTGCTTGTGTCATCAAGCTGCTGTTGTATATACAGCTGTTGCTAGGTGACGGCCACAAAAGCCAAGGCACTAAAGTGGAAAGACGTACACACATCGCTGTCGTTCTGCTTTTACTCAATCTTTTGGTTTTGTTACCAAAACACAAAGAGTCACTTGCTTCTATCTGTCACAAAAATATTAAAAACATTCAGAACATCATGTGATGTCCGCAGAAGTCTTTTTTGGAGGAGACAAGCAGACATTATCACTGTGTTCGCACTGGGCCAGTCCCGCTTGTCACCACAGACACACACACTCAAATAAACATTATGAAAACTTAGGTTTGTTGTACATTTGGCGGTTCACTTCCATTATTTGATACGATTGCGTTCATATCAGAATGAACAGCACCAGAGTTTGCGCAAACCATACCCCAGACCACCTCTTTCAGGCAGACTCGAGTATGGTTCATGGGTGCACACCCGAGTTCAGAAGACATCGTTCACACTAGCTAAACGTACCGAACTCTGACGTCAAACGAACTCCGGTGTGGACCAAAAGTGCTAGTGTGAAAGCACCCTAAGGGGCCGATCACACTGAACGCACTTAAGAGACTGAACGCGTTAAGAGACGCATCTTTTGAATGATTTACTAATGGCCGCAAGCGTTTTGCATGCTGCTTATGCGCTCCTCACGTTTTAACTGCCTGCTGCGCCTTGCGTTTGTGCCGTTGCGCGCTGTGCACTTGCAGTTGAAAAAAAAGTCAACTCTGAGCAGAAAAAGCACGTTATGTCAGTCACATCTTATTCATTCTCCAATCAAATAAAAGCAGAGGCGGGGTTTCCGTTGAGGTGACAGCAGATTTTGTGTTGTCAAGACGACTACGGAGACTTTTTAAGATGGAGGAGAGACTAGCGGTTGCTGTTTCAAGTTGTCCGGAGCTGTATCACTCAAGTCTTGAATATCACAATATTATTAAATATTACAATATCAACAGCAACACTCTCGCACAATACACAGCTGATTCAGTCGTTGCAAAAAGCAGTGTGATGCGCCTCGCGTTTTTGGAGCATAAAAGCGCATTCGGTGTGATTGGGCCCTAAGTTATCTAACTTGTGACTTACCCCTCCATTTACATGTGTAGGTACTGATTATTTTGGACCAGTTGAGGTAAAAAACAGCTGAAAACTGGTCAAGTAATACAGAGTGTTGTTTACATGCTTAGCAAGTAGAGCCATCCATCTTGAAATGGCTCATTCATTGGATACCGATTCCTGTAATATGGCCCTGAGGAGTTTTATCTGTAGAAGAGGGCCAAGTTCAATAAATGATATCAGACAATAGGACAATCTACACAGGAGCAGAGCGAGAACTTCGAGGTTGCCTTCTCCAGTTGAATCACTGTAAGGTCAAACATGCAATGCTTTAATCCTTCTTCAGGACCTCATCACAGAAGAGCTTGGGAGTGACTTATCCGCACCATTTAAAGACATTTAAGTCTTAATTGTAATTAAAATTTTGGACAATATGCATGTATGTGTGATCCCGATTTAATACAATAATCTTGTTTTAAGTTTAAATGCTTTGTTCATTTTAAGACGAACGAATTAAGAGGAACACTCTTTTAGCAACTCTTAGCTTTTAAGAGCTTAACAATCTCAGTTTTGAGATAATTAGACTAATACACTGCTTGGAAGTGGTATAAGCTAATACTTATTTTAAGACTTTTTTTTCTTTACTAAAGCCTAGTTAAGTTAAACTGACTGGTTTCTAGTCAGTATCAGTGTATCTTCTTAAATCACAGGTGTCAAACTCAATTCCTGGAAGGCTGCAGCTCTGCAGTTTAGTTCCAACCCTGCTCCAACACAGTTACCTGTAGGTTTCAAACAAGCCTAAAGAACTCAATTAGTTTGATCAGGTGTGTTTATGGGTTGGAACTAAACTGTGCAGAGTTGCGGCCCTCCAGGAACTGGCTTTGACACCTGTGTCTTAAATCATTAATTTATTTGTTGTATTTAGACATGATTTATTTCGCAGTGCAGCAGTTAGCCTACAGGTATGAAAACATTAATTTTCCATAGCCTCTTCAGTCAAAATACAATACTATTTAAGGTATTCAGAGCAATTATAAAATGTATTAGGGAAAGTAGCTCAACAGAAATAAGAATTTCGATTTTTCTTCCCCTTTCACATCATTGTCGTTGCGGAAGTGTACCTTTATTTTGTCTGAAAGCCGCCATAAAACATCAGTAGAAGAAGAAGAAATACTTGTTTATATGCAGGTGAGTGCAACAAATGCAGAAGTGTCGAGCTGCAGAATTAAACGCTTATTCGTGTATTATAGATGTATTATTATTATTATTATTATTATTAATCTCTCGACATTTGTGTTGCTGTCATGTTTACACTTTAAAATAATCGGCTTTTTAATTTGACTGCGATTTAGTTTTGTATGTTTGTTTACTCCTGTATAAAATAGGAAACGTTTACATGACTGTTTACCGTGTGCGACATTTGACCGGTGTTTATTAGAAAGCTGCTGTGTTTACTGTTATGTGATGGTGAAATAAATGTGCATTTAGTTTTATAAAAATGAGTTCGTATGTGTTTAATGTGATTGTGTGGTGTTTTAGAGATTAAAAAGCTCGGTACTGTAGTTTTCATTGTCAAGTACAATAATATTAAAGCACCGAGCTTTTTAAATCTGTCAAGTGTACTGTGTAAGTATATATAGTGAAATAATATTAATTACAAGTGACTTTTAAAAACACCTTAAAAACAAGTCTGCTGAATTAGTATATTTATTAATAAAAAATACGAATATCTGAGCCTTTTATATGAATGTTTAAATGTTTTAGTATAAATATGGGTGAATAAATCTCACAAATCCTGCCAACAAAGATGATATAATATGCATAAGTGATATTTTGCTTACAAAATGGTATTCAAGTTATTCAAATTCTCTTCTGTAAAAATTATCCAACATTTTAATTTCCAAATGTTATTACTAAATACTGAGGGCTTAGCTATTTAGTTTGTACTTTGATGGATTTATTCTTAACACAGTTAACACGTAATATATTCAGTAAGCAGTCTTTACATTTATAAACAACACATGTAGAAAGAAAGCATGAGTTGATCATCTGAGGAATTGTCTTTGTTAATTTATTTTTTGCATAAAACCAATGAGAAAAAAAGATTATATTTTGCTTACATATAAAACATAGTCGAGCACAAAATACACAGTGCCAGTTTTGCAATTATCATATTCATTAACACGTTGTCATTTTTTTAAGTTTGGAGGAGTAAATAATGGAAGTAATGAAGAATACAGAAAAAAATACATTTGAAATTAATATTTGCAATATTATATATATATATACAGGGGTTGGACAATGAAACTGAAACACTGGCCAATTTAGTGTTGGAGGTTTCACATCTAAATTTGACCAGCCTGGATATTGCAATGCACACAGCATTATTGGTGACATATCAGAGTTCAAAAGAGGACAAATTGTAGGTGTGCATCTTGCTGGCGCATCTGTGACCAAGACAGCAAGACTTTGTGATTATCAAGAGTCGTGATATCCAGAGTAATGTCAGCAAACCACCAAGAAAATGAACCACATCCAACAGGAGTAACTGTGGACACAAGAGGAAGCTGTCTGAAAGGGATGTCCGGATGCTAACCCGGATTGTATCCAAAAAACATAAAACCCAGCTGCCCAACTCACTGCAGAATTAAATGTGCACCTCAACTCTCCTGTTTACACTAAAACTGTTCATCGGGAACTCCACAGGGTCAATATACATGGCCAGCTGCTATAGCCAAAACTTTGGTCACTCGTGCCAAAGAGAAACGTCGGTTTCAATGGTGCCAGCAGCAAAAATTTTGGGCTGTGGAGAATGTGAAACATATATTGTTCTCTGATGAGTCTACCCTTACTGTCTTTCCCACATCCGGGAGAGTTACGGTGTGGAGAAGCCCCAAAGAAGCATACCACTCAGACTGTTGCATGCCCAGAGTGAAGCATGGGGGTGGATCAGTGATTCCCTAGGCCCAATACTTGTGCTAAATGGGGGCGTCACTGCCAAGGACTGCTGATCCATTCTGGAGGACCATGTGCACCCAATGCTTCAAACATTGTATCCTGAACGCAGTGCCGTGTATCAGGATAATAATGCACCAATACACACAGCAAGAATGGTGACAGAGTGGTTTGATGAACGTGACAGGGAAGTTAAACATCTCCCATGGCCTGCACAGTCACCAGAACCAAATATTATTGAGCCACTTTGGGGTGTTTTGGAGGAGCGAGTCAGGAAATGTTTTCCTCCACCAGCATCACGTAGTGACCTGGCCACTATTCTGCAAGAAGAACGGCTTAAAATCCCTCTGGCCACTGTGCAGGACTTGTATCTGTCATTCCCAAGACCAACTGATGCTGTATTGGCCACAAAAGGAGGCCCTACACCATACTAATGAATTATTATGGTCTAAACAATAACCAGGCGTTTCAGTTTCATCGTCCAACCCCTGTATATATAAGTACTTTTTCCTGATCATTAATGAAAACTATCGACATTAGTGGGTTCATCAATGTTCACAAAAAAAGTCATAAAAACTGAAAATGCTTTTTAATAGGCTTTATGTTATAGCGAACAATATGCTTTTTTAATTGTGTATATTAGTTACTAAGAGCGTGCATTAATTTATAGCATGTATTAGTTATTAAGAGCGTGCATTACTTAATAATAGTGTGTATTAGTTAATGATAGTGTGCATTAGTTAATAATAGTCTCTGTGCTCCTGCAGGACAGTGGTGCGGGATGCTGCCTGATAAAGATGGACTGAATGGAGGTGGAGGAGTGCAGGACGGTCCCGTGACTGAAGACCCTTCAGTGACTCTGTTCAGAGAATACCTGCGTCTGAAGACCGTCCATCCAGAGCCAGACTATGGTACCTGACAGAATCACACACACACACACACACACACACACACACACACACACACACACAC
>CAIGQV010007757.1:189524-239215 GCA_903798115.1 Danio jaintianensis
ACACACACACACACACACACACACACACACACACACACACACACACAGTATGTATTCCAGGAACTACTAGATTCAAAATTAAATCTGTTACACACAGTGACTGTTACTGTAACTGAAGTTGCTGAAGTATAAATTGGGCTTCACATTCAGAGTTGGGTGTAACGCGTTCCTTAGTAACGCGTTACTGTAATCTAATTACATTTTTGGGGAACACAGTAATGTAACGCATTACATTTTCAATTTGTGTAATCTGATTACAGTTACTAAAGTCAATGTAATTGCGTTACTTACGTTACAAGTATAGTTTGTAGAAGAAAAAAATGCTTCTTTTAAATCACGTTTTCTGCTGCAACGTCAGTTAATGAGCATGTGCTTTGTAAATTGCTGGAGAACGCCAGCTGAAATGGTTGACATTACAGACAATACTTTGATTTCATTGAGTGTAAAAACAAAAATATTGCTGTGAAATGCATCTATGTCCAGTCTCTAAAGAACTTTCTACTGCTTTTAACTCGACCAGAAACTTGTTCAAGCACTTGAACAAAAAAGCATTATATGACAATAGTCGTCACCACGGAGGACACCAGCACCCAAAAACACAGTGGTCCAACTCAGCCTAAACAGGCTAAATTGGATTTTTGTGCAGGATCGGGAGTGAAGGAATCTTCTGAATGTGAACAGAAGTGTAGCTGCTTATGGGGCCGTTCACATATGGCATCTTTTGCGAGCGCAAGTTTGTTAATTCCAATCGAGGCTTGCATTTAACTTGCGCACCCAGTTGAAAACCGTGAGTCGCGCGACAAGAACTGACCGATCAGCTTCATGCTTTGTATGGAATATACACATTTCGGTAGACTAATTACCTCAGACAAACACAGAACACCCAAACACTGCAGTGCTTTTGCATACTATGGATGTCAATGGTTACAGGTGTGCAGTTTTCTTCATGTCTTCTTTTGTGTTCAAAAAAAGACAAACAGGTTTGGAGCAAGTGGATGATGAGAGAATTTTAAGTTTTTAAGTCTTTTGAATGGGTCAAGCTGCTGTGATCAACCCATTGTAATGTTTCTCAGTGAATATTAAATCCCTAAAAGAGCTGCAGATTATTTTATATTTTTATAGGTATATTATATGTGTTTTAAAAGTAACTTCAAAGTAAAGTAATTAGTAATCTGATTGCTTTTTACATTAAATAATTAGTAATGTAATCAGATTACAATTTTCCAGTAGTAATCAGTAATTTGTAATCTATTACTTTTTTTAAGTAACTTACCCAATACTGTTCACATTCACTGTTGCTTAAGGAACAGTGAATGTGAAGCCCAATTTATACTTAAGCATTTGATGTCTCATTCATGTTCCCCTGCAGGTACATTGAAGCCATTCGCAGACTGAAGGCGGCTGGGATGAGATTTTCTCGAACTATCCATTTAACATTTGTCCCAGGTCAGACCTCACCAACATGCTAAGTACCAGACCATATTTTTCCAGACTGTTCTTATGGAGATTTATGCACTGAATTGAATTAGTTTTATGAACACAAGGTCAACATTTAAAAATTAAAAAATATCCTGACTTTAAAGCACATTCTTGAATCATCAATGCACAACATACAAATTCTTCAGACTGAGTTGGTAAATAAAGTTGCACTTCAGGACTTATCTGATGTTTAGTTTCACAAACATGAGATTTTTGGCGTATTAGAATGTTTTTTGTGTGTGTTTGTATATTATGTACAGTACTGGTGAAAAGTTTGTGAACCCCTTCAGCTTTCAGTTGTTTTACCAGGTTTTTCTTGTTATCATGGCCAGATTTTTATATACTAAATATCAGATGTGTGTTTATCAGTTGCATCTGTTTGTTTTAAAGGGAATTGTGTGTGAGTAGCTGAAAAACTGCATGAAAGGTGGAGTTAGAGGAATTGTAAATCTCTGAACTGCTCGAGAGGTTCACAAACTTTCAAGCAGCTGCACTATGTGTGTGTTTTCCACTGGCTGATCAGCATTAAGATACACAACAATATAATCCATCCACCAGACTGTATGTCCATCCTCATTATAATTTGCATCAAATTAGACACGGCATCTGTCCTGACGAGGGTCCATTGGTGCTTTCATACCTGTCATATTTAACAAATAAAATCCACTGTCTCTACAAATTAATTGAGGCTGCACAATATATCATTTCAGCATTGTGGTCCCATATAGTCCCAATAGTCCCATCACAGGATCTGCAATGTCGAATCTTTATTATAATTGACCAGGAGCCTCATTTAATAACACTAGTGATTTATGGAGTTGGCAGCACGGTGGTGCAGTGGGTAGCATAATCGCCTCACAGCAAGAAGGTCGCTGGTTCGAGCCCCGGCTGGGTCAGTTGGCATTTCTGTGTGGAGTTTGCATGTTCTCCCCGTGTTGGCATGGGTTTCCTCCGGGTGCTCCGGTTTCCCCCACAGTTCAAACACATGCGCTATAGGTGAATTGGGTAAGCTAAAATTGTCCGTAGTGTATGTGCGTGAATGAGTGTGTATGGATATTTCCCAGTGATGGGTTGCAGCTGGAAGGGCATCCGCTGCATAAAACATATGCTGGATAAGTTGGCGGTTCATTGCGCTGTGGCGACCCCAGATTAATAAAGGGACTAAGCCGAAAATAAAATAAATGAATTTATGGAGTCACTGGAACGTTTAACCTTAAAGTTACCAAAACATAATTTTATGTGTGTTTTTATCATTTAAGTCAGTTTAAAGTATTCATAAATCTTCTAACTTTAAGAAAGATTAATTGTATTTCTGTATATATATGATGAAGACTAGGGGCGACACAGTGGCTCAGTGGTTAGCACCAGGTCACTGGTTTGAGTCCCAGCTGGGTCAGTTGGCGTTTCTGTGTGGAGTTTGCATGTTCTCCCCATGTTGGTGTGGGTTTCCTCCAGGTGCCGGTTTCCCTCACAGTCCAAAGACATGTGGTTTAAGTGAATTAAATAGGTCGTAGTGTATGAGTGTGTGTGTGAATGCGAGAGTGTATGAGTGTTTCCCAGTACTGGGCTGCAGTTGGAAGGGCATCCGCTGCGTAAAACATATGCTGGAATAGTTGGTGGTTCATTCCGCTGTGGCAACCTCTGATTAATAAGGGACTATGCCAAAGGAAAATGAATGATGAAGACTATACACAATGTTATTTTACATTTGCTTATTAAATGTGTGCACCTGAATATTGCTAGACTTGCAGAAAATCATAAAGCACTGTATGTTTTTTTGTACAGTATCATTGCTCTACTGTATTTTTCAGTGTTTCCGATTGGTTTATTATTTGCACTCCCTTACAAAATCATCCCAACGTATCGAAAATTATGAATTCTTTTCAAATAGACCTGTTCATTTTATTTATTAATTATATTCATTCATTCATTTTCTTTTCGGCTTAGTCCCTTTATTAATCTGGGGTTGCCACAGTGGAATGAACTGCCAACTTATCCAGCATATGTTTTACGCAGCGGATGCCCTTCCAGCTGCAACCCATCACACTCATTCACACACATACACTACAGACAATTTAGCTTACCCAATTCACCTGTAGCGCATGTCTTTGGACTTGTGGGGGAAACCGGAGCACCCGGAGGAAACCCACGCCAACACGGAGAGAACATGCAAACTCCACACAGAAATGCCAACTGACCCAGCCGAGGCTTGAACCAGCGACCTTCTTGCTGTGAGGCGACAGCGCTACCCACAGCGCCACCACGCCGCACAATATTGCAATATATATCGTAAAATGTATTTTCCAATATCACACAGCCCTAAAATTAATGGTATTTTGAATGTTCTTGACAGATGAGGAGGTCGGTGGTGAAAAAGGAATGAAAGCGTTTGTGAAGCATCCAGAATTTCAGAAGCTGAACATCGGATTTGCTCTTGACGAAGGTAAATTCAGAGTGTAAATTCAGTCTTTTTGTGCCTGTAGTCACTTCAGTGAACAGGTAGATGCAATAAATATGCTTCATGTAGAATGAATAACCAACTGGTGTGATGTTATTACAAACAAAATAATAATAAAAATTATAATTATTATTATTTTGGTTATTATCATTATTATAGCATCCTAAACACAAATGCAAAACCATTTACAAAAGTTTTTTTCAGGATTGGCAAACCCCACCAATGCTTATACTGTATTTTATGGAGAAAGAAACCTCTGGTGTGAGTATCACCTTTGTGTGTGTGTGTGCTGGTTTTGGTGGTGTACAAGGACAGAAATTTGTATAATGACACGGGTATGATCTAGTTGTAGTCTATTACGGTGGTTTATGAGAACATACCGTATGTCCTTGTAATTCAAAACACTTAAAAATCATATTTAACGGGGTCTTTTGACTTTCAAATTTTGCCACAGGTTTCCTGAGAGGGTTGGGTATAGGTGTAGGGCCATATAATTAGTGGTTTTTACAGTATAAAATACATTACGCCTATGGAGAGTCCCTGTAAACCACCAATACCAGTGCGTGTGTGTGTGTGTGTGTTATATGTTAATGAATCAGAATCAGAAAGAGCTTTATTGCCAGGTATGTTCACACATACGAGGAATTTGTTTTGGTGACAGAGCTTCTACAGTGCAACAGAATTACAGAGACAGGACAAACCACAGATAATAAATATATTTAAAAAATGAAAGTTGTAGTGAATGCAAATATACAAATTGACAAGTGTATGTACAGGAATAATACTATATACAACGTTATATGGCAGCTGTTATGTGCAAATTGGCATGTAAAGTATGTTGTTAAATAAGTGTTTGTGTGTAAAAAGTGTATAGCAAGTAGTGATGTTTGTTCCATAATTACTATCATCAAGTGTTCATGAGATGGATTGCCTGAGGGAAGAAACTGTTTCTGTGTCGGGCTGTTCTGGTACACAGTGCTCTGTAGCGTCGACCAGAAGGTAAAAGTTCAAAGAGGCAGTGTGCTGGGTGTGAGGGGTCCAGAGTGATTTTGGTAGCCCATCTGCTTGCTCTGGATAAGTACAGTTCTTGGAGAGTAGGAAGGATTGTACCAGTGATTCGCTCAGCAGTCCGAACTATTCGACGTAGTCTTCGGAGGTCGGATTTCGTAGCTGAGCTAAACCAGACAGTTATTGAAGTGCAGAGGACTGATTCAATGATGGAAGTGTAATGAAACTCTGCTCTGTCCTGCAGGGATCACCGTTCGCTGTCCTGGAAGTCCAGGTCATGGTTCCAGGTTTGTGGAAAACACAGCAGCAGAGAAATTAGTGAGTGTGTTCAGAGAATAATATAGTAAACATGAGTAAAGATGGTCAAATCTGGAGCTGCAGGCAGACGATGTGTGAAGTGTAGTTTTATTGTTCTTTTTAAAAAGCCAATCATTTTTGACTATTAGATTTAATCTTGTGCTTCATGTTTTATATTGACATTATCGTTATTGTTATTATTATTTAGTTATTATTATTATAACTAAATAATGATGATAATAATAATAATAGTAATGGATTATCATTGAAAAATTGGTGCCACTACTATTATTAAATATATTTTATAAAATATTATTTAATAAATAGTTATTTTATTTACATTTTTGTAAATATATTTATATTTAGCAAGAATGCTGTACATTGATAATAGCAATAGTGTAATATATCTTTACAAAAATTATATTTCAAATAAATGCTGTTTTGTTCTGTTAAGACCAAATCCTATAAAAGGTATCACATTTTCACAGAAATATTAAAAAG
Source organism: Danio jaintianensis (assembly GCA_903798115.1). Classification (NCBI taxonomy): domain Eukaryota; kingdom Metazoa; phylum Chordata; class Actinopteri; order Cypriniformes; family Danionidae; genus Danio; species Danio jaintianensis. Next base: position 195,268 of record CAIGQV010007757.1, read on the forward strand.
CACAATTTGTTTTAATGTTTATAAAAATATGCAGAATTTGTTAGATTTGTTTTTTCCCCTCAAATCATCATATTTGTCAGATTTCTAAAGCACTAAAGCTCTAAAGTTGCCAGTATTGATGCTGACAATTCAGCTTTAAATCACAGAAATAAATTACATTTCAAAACACATTCACATAGAAAGATTTGTTTTACTTTGCAGCAATATATCTGTATTTTTCACATTTTTACTCTTTATGATGAATCCTGACGCGTCTGTTTCTCGTGTCCACAGCGAAGAGTTATAAACTCCTTCCTGGAGTTCAGAGAGAAAGAGAAACAGCGGTGAGCTTTCCTCAGAAGTTGACTTTTTGTTAAAGCAGAGCTGTTGAACGTGAAGAAACACTGGTGTGTGTGTGTGTGTGTGTGCGTGTGTGTGTGTGTGTGTGCGTGCATGTGTGCATGTGTGTGTGTGTGTGCGTGCATGTGTGCATGTGTGTGTGCGTGTGCGTGTGTGTTTTCAGACTGAACACCAGTGAGTGTTTTACTCTGGGAGACGTCACCACTATTAACATGACCATGGTCAAAGGAGGCGTCGCTTATAATGTGGTTCCTGCAGAAATGGACGTCAGCTTTGACTTGAGAATCCCTCCTACTGTTAACCTGCAGGTCTGTGTTTTCATTCATTCATTCATTTATTCATTCGTTCATTCATTCATTCATCTATTCATGCACCCATCCATTCACCCATTCATTCATGCATCCATTCATCCACCCATTCATCTATGCATACATTTATTCATCCATCCATCAATCTATTTATTCATCCATCCATTCATTCATGGATTCATTTATTCATCCATCCATTCGTTTATTCATGCATTCATTCATACATCCATCCATCTATTCATTCATCCATTCATCCATCCATCCTTTCATCCTTACATCCATCCATCCATCCATTCATTCATTCATCCATCCATTAATCCATACATACATTCATCCATCCATCCATCCATACATTCATCCTTACATCCATTCATTCATTCATTCATTTATTCATTCATTTATCCATCCATACATTCATCCATTCATCCTTACATCCATTCATTCATTCATTCATCCATCCATCCATCCATACATTCATCCATCCATCCATCCATACATTCATCCATACATTCATCCATCCATCCATACATTCATCCATACATTCATCCATTAATTTGCTTTAAACTGATTGTTTCATTGAGTATCTTCTCTAATTCCCTTCATCTTGCAGGAGTTTGAGGAGCAGATTAAAGTCTGGTGTAGAGAAGCTGGTGAAGACGTGACATATAATTTTGCACAGGTCTGATTTATTTTTACACGCAACACTATTCCAGCTGCTGTGATCTCTGCTTGATTCATGTAGACTGAAGTTATGTACTAGTGTTATTTACTCTAACATTAACCAGATTGGTGTTGTTATGCACAAATGACAATGAAGATTTACAATTTGTTTTATGTGGGGACCATTTTTAATTAAAACCTTTTATTTTAAATTTAATAGTAAGGAATTAGTAGCCATCCCGTTTTCTATACCAGCTTTACATTACATTGTGAATTGGTTTGTTTTGTCTGGCCTCAAAGAAATATATCGAGCATGATATTATCAGCATAACCATTAAAACTCTTGATATCTCACAATGGTCCTAGCACTGAGCCTGGTTGTACTCCACTTCACATGCTTTGCGTTTGTGTTAAAGCTGGTACTCATCCTTTTCTTTTCTCTTCAGAAACACATGGACCAGAATGGTGTTGTTACACATGCCCAAGTTGTTAACTGACTTAGCATAACATCCATTGGTTTTCCATTGACCCTGTTTACTTGTACCGATTTTAGTCAATCTGAAGGAATTGAATTCAATCGCAGATCTGTTTACATGTGTTTACGTTGTAATCTAATTCGAAAATGTATTTATAAGTGTTTTATATACATTACAGTGAAAACTTTTGAGTTTAAGAAATTTAATGTCGATTTTTTGTGTCTATAGTGTCTGAAAATCATTTAATAGTCCTGAATGTTTCATTTCTAATGTCTCATATTTAACTATTTAGCTATATTATTAATATTTAGCTATATTATTTAAAGGGATAATTTAATGTTATATTTATATTATTTAAGTGCTTCATTAAGCAGCCTAATGACAATATACAGCTAGTTGTTTTACATGTTTTATTATGCATTTATCAAAATATGCGCAGGCTAATAAATGTTTACATTGCACTGCGCATGTGTCCCAGAGACTTTAGAATACCATTGGTCATTTTTTGGCTGTTGAATCATTTTACAAATGGAATAAATCACTCCTTCCAATCCGATTGAAATTTCTTTCAGATTGAGCTCAATCGTTTTGATTAAGGTGTTTATGTGAATGATATTTTTATCCATCAATCTGATTACAAACAGATTATTTGGGTGCATGTAAACGTAGCCATTGACAGTTTTTTAAACTTAAATGTGAGGAACTTTTACGTCCAGTGATTAAAACCTTTTATTCTGAATTTAGGAGTTACTAGACATCCTATTTTTACATCAGCTATGCATTGTGTTTGTGAATTGGTGTTTTGTCTGGCCTCAGAAATATGGGGCCTGATATAGGCAGCATAACCATAAAAACTAACTTTTAAAAACATCTCGACAATGGTCCAAGTACTGAGCGGTACTACGATCCACACATTATTTGTTTGTGTTAAGGCTGAAAGACTGATCTTCATTATTATTTTCTCTTCTCTTCAGAAAAACATGCACCAGAACTTGACCTCCACAGATGAGAGCGACCCCTGGTGGCAAGCCTTCAGCTCCACCTGTAAAGCAATGTGAGGGAAACTACATTCAGTTTTGTGAGCGTGCATTTCTTTGCAGACTTGTGTGTGACTTTATGAATCTCCTGACAGGAACATGACTCTGAAAAAGGAAATCTTCCCTGCTGCCACAGACAGTAGCTTAATTCGGGAAGTAAGTCCATTTCACCTCCATCTGTAAGATTCAACAACCACAGTAATGACAAATACAGTGCTAATATATTTTGATTATATTACTGACGACACATTTTCTAGTTTAGGTATACAGTTTTCTTTTAGTTTAGCTGGAATAAAAATATATATTGTCAATGTTATTAGTCCCCTTAAGAAATATAGATATTATTCGATTGTCTTCAGAACAAACCACTATTGTCTAATGACTTGCCTAGTTAACCTGATTAACCTAGTAAAGCGTTTAAATTGCAATTTAAGCTGAATAATAGTGTTTGTGCAGCATAACTAGTAAAATATTATGTACTGTCATTTGAAAATTAGTTATTAAAAATATGTTGAAGGGCAGCACTGTGGCACAGTGGGTAGCACAATCGCCTCACAGCAAGAAGGTTGCTGGTTCAAGCCTCGGCTGGGTCAGTTGGCGTTTCTGTGTGGAGTTTGCATGTTCTCCCCATGTTGGTGTGGGTTTCCTCCGGGTGCTCCGGTTTCCCCCATAAGTCCAAAAACATGCGCTATAGGTAAATTGGGTAGGCTAAATTGTCTGTAGTGTATGTGTGTGAATGAGAGTGTATGGGTGTTTCCCAGTGATGGGTTGCAGCTGGAAGGGCATCCGCTGTGTAAAACATATGCTGGATAAGTTTGCGGTTCATTCCGCTGTGGCGACCCCTGATTAATAAAGGGACTAAGCTAAAAAAGAAAATGAATGAATATTATTAGTCTGCTTAAGAAATATAGATATGAAAATGAGTTGTCAGTAATATAATCTCTTATATAATGTGTCGGTAACACTTTAGGTCACAATTCACACTGTTAACTACTGGCTTATTACCTGCCTGTTATTAACTGTTCATTAGTAGTTATAAAGTATGATCTTATTGTGCGTCCCTAATCCTACCAAAAACCTAAACCCAACTACTACCTCACTAACTATTAATAAACAGCTTATTAAGCTAGTAATGTTAGTTAATGGTTTGTTAATGCCGTGAATTGTGACCTAAACTAAAGTGTTACCAATGTGTCTACTTTTGAGTACATTTAGATTACTTTTGTGCTATTTTAATGTCACATACAAGTATACTGGAGTAGGATAATATTTTGGAAAAACTATTTTGAGATCAGCAACAAGAGTCTCAACGGTTTCTTTTTGTGTTCGATGTATGCCCAGTTAACACTTCAAAATACTAACACTAATATGCAGTACAGTAGGCCCTTGCTATAACGCAGTTCACCTTTCGTGGCCTTGCAGCTTCGCGGTTTTTACTAGTGCAATTTGACATGCTTTTTTTTTTTTGCACACATTGTGTTCTGCGTCATGATTGGCTGTAGACCAATCAATCTCGTCTGTGTCTCCTGTACAGTACAGAATGCATTCAGCTTGCTAAATTAACATAAATCTTCGATCGCTAGCAGTGTGTGTTCCAAGAAGGATGCAAAAAGGGTTGAAACTGTTGGCAGCAAGACCATCGTAAAGGGGGTCACATACCGGATGCGCTGCTCCATGCATTTTAGAATTGTAAACATAGGTTTCTATCAGGGTACGCACACCGGCACCGCATCTTAATTTTGACGCGTTGTTTTGGGTAAATTATTTCTTAAATAAACAAGAAGATCGAGAACATGTGAGTGAAATGAAGTGCGTTCGAAACAAAGCTGCTAATATCCTTCTGAGTTTTAACATCTGGCAGACTTCTCCACAAGAAGCACCGCCACACTTTTATATTGTTATATATTTGCCATGGACAGACACAGAAATGCACCGCCTGTGTACGTACTCTATTATAAAAATCAGGTGTTTCTTTAAAAACTCTCTGTGAGTGATCATACATCTGTAAGTCCACTCTTCAGTGTATTCATGTGCCTAGTGTTGTCGTTTTGGATAGTATTCTCCTGTCTGACCTTAATGGAAAGAATTGGGGGAAGAAATTGCAGATCTGAGAAGGCGGAGTTTCAGTACACGCCCACTGATTGTGTGAACATCACTGACCAATGGCAGCACAAAGGTGTTTAGGAGCCAAAAGTTAGCTTTGATGAGCTGTATCGAACTGCCAAAACTCAAAAGAACTTAAGAAATTCATTCATTTATTTTCTTTTCGGTTTAGTCCCTTTATTAATCTGGGGTCGCCACAGCGGAATGAACCGCCAACTTATCCAGCATATGTTTTACGCAGCGGATGCCCTTCCAGCCGCAACCCATCACTGGGAAACATCCATACACACTCATTCACACACATACACTACGGCCAATTTAGCTTACCCAATTCACCTATACCGCATGTCTTTGGACTGTGGGGGAAACCGGAGCACCCGGAGGAAACCCACGCGAACACGGGGAGAACATGCAAACTCCACACAGAAATGCCAACTGACCCAGCTGAGGCTGGAACCAGCGACCTTCTTGCTGTGAGGTGATTGTGCTACCCACTGCGCCACCGCGTCGCCCACTTACGAAATTACGTCATTTAATTTTTTTTGTACACCAAATTTTGCAGCTTGATGCATATAAATAGCCACATTTGCACAGCTTTGAAATGATAGTTTTAATCTATTTTACTTGCATTTACCCTCTTTGAACTAATACTGCTGTCGATCAGCGCCACCTCCTGGACTGATTATTTGAAAAATGCGATCTGAAGGGATGGAAAACAACTGCTGCAAGTCATTTTACCCTCATCGTCAGACGGCATCTTCTGCCATTTAAATGGAGCCTCGTCATCGCTAAAGTCAACATTTTCTCTTTTTTTCAAATATATAACCAACCCAAACGTGGCGTCACACTTTACACTGTGTGGCACTGTTACATCCCTTCCATTTCTTTTTAATGGTTGAGGCGGATTGAAAAGGAAAACATTAAGCCAGTTGTAATTATTGCTGCCATTTATAATAGATGAGGAACAACAAGACACGAAAGTGCTGTTTAAGTGAACTTGTTTATTATAAACAAGCTGTGGATTTTTAAATGCTTATAGAAAAATAAAGTTTCACACAAAAGTAGGTATAGGAGATAAGACAACAAGATTTCACACACAAAAAAATTAACAAAGTTTAACAGACATAAGGAGGACAAAGGGAACGGGACTGTGCCAAACAAAAGAAAAGAATAAAACAAAAGTCAGCTAACCCATTAAACTCTTCCCGTAGAACTACAAAATAAAACAAAAAGTAAACCTTCAACGTCTGAGAGATCGCATCTTACCTACTCTCTCCTTCCAAAGCAAAACTTAGTGTGGCACAAATCCGTAACCTAGTGTGTAAACTAAACTAAACTAAACTAAACTAAACGAATGCTGCATGTTCACCATGTACATCACGTGACTTACCTATTCCCTCTCCTCCGTCTAGAATAATACGCAGATAGGATGTTCACACTCCAGTTCTCAAAAGAGTTTGAAACAAAACCGTTTCAGTATTTACATGGCAAACAAAGCACACCAACAAAAGTTAATCAAACAATGGTCGATCAAAGCAAAAGAGGAATAAACACACACAGAAAGCAAATGTCAAACACAGCTCAAGTACACCCGAAATGCCGGCAATCCTGAACTTATGCGTCGTTTTCCTTATATAGTGTCCCACCGTCCTGCAGCGCAACGATTGGGGCTCTTCTCAATTGCGTCATCGCACGTCAGTCCGTGTCCCAAATGATTGACATCACACAATACGTAAGTTGACATAAGTACACAATACAAACTTAGTAAAACGTAAACTGCTCCCGGTTAATAGAATCAACATGCAAATCAGCCAGCATAGTATCAGGAACATACTTTTATTGATTATTTTAGAAATTCCATGGCTTACATACCTGTTGTTACGTTTCATGCCAGTAATATGGTTTGGTCTATAACGCAGTGATGTATTGTGTGTGATGTATATGTGTGTGTGTGTGTGTGCACTTGAGAAGCCACTGAGCACAGCATAACAGGTCAGGAACACGCACATTGTATTTCAGCATCTTATCTGACGGCAGACACTGAATTATGAGAATGTTTTTCTCTCACACTTGAACCGCATCTGACAGAAGCTGAAATGACTTTAACACACATCTTTCAAGATCAAAGCTGTGCATCACAAAAACACTCCATAACCCAATCAAATCGGTATTGTCACCCACTTTTGGATCATAAACTTCCAGTTGAGAAACGCTACTCTCTCTGATGACAATTCTAAATGGAAGTTTTAAGCATCCTACTGGAAGCCGTATGCTGCCCTCCTTGCAGCAATTAAGAGAAAGATCTATACCGGCACCTTTAAATGGCAGCTGCACCACTGTGTGAGGTCACATGGAATTTATGAATTATATTTGTATGCTATATAGCTCAGTTGTTGTCTTTTTTTGTAGGTTGGTCTTCCTGCCTTTGGTTTCTCTCCAATGAATCTCACCCCCATCCTGCTTCACGATCACAACGAGTACCTGAACGAGCAGGTGTTTCTGCAGGGCATCCAGGTGTATGAGCGGCTCATTCCTGCTCTCGCCGGCGTGGCTCCTCTGAGCAGAGAACTGTAGATTCATTCAGTCTTTCTGTTCATCTCTCTAAGCTTGCCAACTGAAATACGGTGCTGATTTTTACTCATATCGAGAAACCTATCTGCCATAACATAACTGGTCATATGGGCTGATCCCATATAACAGAGATCATCATTTTATGTTCGCATTTACTCAGGAGTCCCTGTCTTTCAATGTCTTCGATATGCTTTTAAGTCTTATTTGTCTGCTGACATTCACAGTTAGAGGCTGCTATAAACCATCTTAATTCATAAAGTTTATAAATTTAACACTGAAGGCTGTGTCTCATATATCTAATGAGAAATGAAAATGTTTTCAGAGACTCAAACAGTGTAGCTGTGCTTGCCTTATATGTATTGTTTTTAATACAGATGATTTTAATGCAAATGTATGGTTATAGACTGAAAATATGTATCGGTCATGCATAATTGTATAGATTATACTATACTATACAGTTATACTGAATCACACCTCATGATTTTAAGTGTTATGAATTTTGAAGTTACCTCAAACTGGTGCTACTTTGCCTTCCTGATCAAATAAAAGTAAAAGTGTATCATATATACCGTCCACAAAAGGGCAGTAGAAGACAGAGCAAGGCAGGAACCTTCAAAGGATAAAAAGATGATGAACTGGCACAGGACAGCAAATATGATGAAAATATAAAGGGACCAAATCAAGAGACAAATAGGTGAACTGAATTAAGACAAAGGGCACATAAAGTGAAAGAACACCTACGGTGCACTTACATATGCGCCATGGATGTTAGAGTCATGGTGCCAAATCAAAACCTAAACCAAACTTGACAGATGCACAGAGACCGAACAGCTAGCCCTGGACAAACGACATGAACAAGGACGAGAAAGCACACCACCCAAGCCTGCCCTAGATTCTGTGCCTACTACAAAGACAAGAGCGAACACATGGATTGGGCTATTAACATGGCTATAAATACAACTCTTCATGTGTTTTATTCATTTATTATGCATATTTCTCAACACACGGCTGTATTGTTTTCAACACAAAGACAAATACACAAGAAATGAGTGCATGACCGGGTGAACTCGAGCTGAGCACTACATTCAGGAGCAGTGTCTGGACTTTGGACTTTGGACAGAGTCAGGTCTGGACCAGGGTGGAGCCAGAGGGACCATCCAGGGTGGGTCCTGCAGCTCAGGATCCCTGGCAGGAGGCCAAGTTGAGCCAGAGGGACAGACCAGGGAGGAACAGGAGAGATGATCCAGGGAGGATCAGATGGGGCAAACAGGGTGGAATTCTTGATTGGGGCAGGCAGGGCATGAGGCTTGAGAAGGAACAGGTTGGTCAGGAATCTTAACAGGGACAGGCTGGGGAGGAATATATTGGGCTGAAGGTCTGTGGAGAGCCAGCAGGGCTGGAGGCCTGACTGGAGCTGGCAGGGCCAACAAGGCAAAGAGCTTGGGTGGCACCAGCATGGCAAATATCTAGACTGGGGTCGGCAGGGAAAGGAGCTTAGCTGACATGGCAAATAGCTGGACTGGGGCTGGCAGCTTGATTATCTCACAGTACAGTTCACCAATATTCTTGGGGATTTCGCTGTGAATCGCTCTCTTGAGGTTCAGCATCTCAATTGGGTTGAGTCCTGGACTCTGACTGGGCCTCTCCAGAAGGTGTATTTTCTTCTGTTGTTGATTTACTTCTATGATTTGGGTCATTGTCCTGTTGCATCACCCACTCTGTTGTGCTTCAGTTGGTTGACAGATGGTCTTAAGTTTTCCTGCAAAATGTCTTGATAAACTTTGGAATTCATTTTTCTATTGATAACAGCAATCTGTCCAGCCCCAAACCACGATGGTTTTGGATTTAATTTTGGTTGAATCTGTTGAATCACAAATTATTTTGCCAGTAGTGCTGTGGACCTTCCAGGTGCTTTTTTTGGACAGCGGTGGTTTCCTCTGTGGTGTCCTCACATGAATTATATTCTTGTTTATTGTTTTATATATTGTAGATATTGTAGATTTGTCAACAAAAAAGTCTGTCTTTAAATGGACACATGAACATCAAGGCTTTTAGAGATACTTTTGTAACCCTTTCCAACTTAATGCAAGTGAATAATTACTGATTGAAGGTCTTCTAAGAGCTGTCAAAGAGAGCTCGTTTGTGAAAGGCATGGTTCATGTCAAGCAATGCTCCTTAAGAACAGAGAAGTCAAAAATCTTAGTTTATGTTGTGTTCAATAAAAGCACAAAACATATTTGTGTGGTATTACTTTAAGCAGACTGTGTTTTTCTATTGTTGTGACTTCAGAACACATTTTCTGTCCAATTTATGCAGGAATCTAAATAATCCCAAAGGGTTCACATACTTTTTTCTTGCCACTGTATACATATATACATATGATTATGTGAATTTATATGCAGTTGATTTGCTCCATTTTGTGTCCACTTTAAAAAATTTTATATTTTGTAACCTCTGATCTGTGTCTCTTTGTGGCCGAGACACACTGATTAGGTTTAAAACCAGTTCCAGTGGTTGTTTCACACCTCACATATATCATAGATCCAGATATACAACTGTAATGTTTACTGACTACTGGACGATAAGATCATGAAAGAGGGAATACACCTGAAGATCGTGTAGATCGTGTCAGTGAAGGTGGTTGTGTAAGTGTGTAGATGTTCATTATTTACAGGATCAGAGAAAGACATGGTTCCTCTGTCATAATCCAGATCTGGCCATTCTCCTCTGGCATCAACAAGGCATTTGCGCCCACAGAACTGCCGCTCACTGGATGTTTTCTCTTTTTCGGATCATTCTCTGTAAACCCTAGAGATGGTTGTGCGTGAAAATCCCAGTAGATCAGCAGTTTCTGAAATACTCAGACCAGCCCGTCTGGCACCAACAACCATGCCTCATTCATAGTCCCTTAAATCACCTTTCTTCCCCATTCTGATGCTCGCTTTGAACTGCAGCAGATCGTCTTGACCATGTCTACATGCCTCAATGCATATAAGTTGCTGCCATGTGATTGGCTGATTAGAAATTTGTGTTAACAAGCAGTTCGACAAGTGTACCTAATAAAGTCGTCTATCATATGCATTTGTTTTTTTTATTGCAAAACATGTCTTTTTCAGTAAAAAGGCCGATACAGATTGCTGATAAAGATCAGGGAATGGTTAAGATGTGTTTGAACTTTTTGGGGGGTTTTACGATGGGGTCAAATTTTGATGAAGCTCTCATTGGTCAGTTGTATGTCTCAGTATTTGGGCTGTGGTCACAAGTCTTTCTTCTTTGGCCACTGCTATCTGGCTCTCTTTGTGGCCTCTCTCTCTCTCTCTCTCAGGTAACTTTAATAACATTTAAGCTGGGTACAATTAATATCATATGTTTTTATCATTTGGGTAAGCTAAATTGTCCGTAGTGTATGTGTGTGAATGAGAGTGTATGGGTGTTTCCCAGTGATGGGTTGCAGCTGGAAGGGCATCCGCTGCGGAAAACATATGCTGGATAAGTTGGCGGTTCATTCCGCTGTGGCGACCCCAGATTAATAAAGGGACTAAGCCGAAAAGAAAATGAATGAATGAATGTTTTTATCATTTCATGTTTTATCATTCACCATCATACTGATAACTTTTTCAGTTATTTGAGAGAACTACAGTTCAAACCGCTGTAGTTAAATCCCATTCCTACATGCACGCATACATTTGCATATGTGCGTGCACGCATATGCGCACATACACACACATAATTTTTTAAGCCAATAATGTTTTAAATGTGCTAACAGTTTCTAAATGATGTATGACAGTATGAGGGCACAGAGTGTGATTTCAGACACAGACTCTGAAAGTCAATTCAGTGTCAAGTTTACTGCTGTTGACTACTGTCTCAATAACATGTATTACCCAGAATGCATTGTTTTCTATAGAATATCACTTTGAATAAAATAGCAGTATTGTACTGTAAAATGTGGCCTTTTGTCTCAATAGCTGTTATGCAAACTACTGTTGACAATTTGTCCAAGATTTAAGAAATCTAAAACCATGATTTTCAATCAGGGCGACACGGTGGCTCAGTGGTAAGCATGTTCGCCTCACAGCAAGAAGGTCGCTGGTTCAAATCCCGGCTGGGCCAGTTGGCATTTCTATGGGGAGTTTGCATGTTCTCCCCATGTTGGCGTGGGTTTCCTCCAGGTGCTCTGGTTTCCCCCACAAGTCCAAACATGTGCTATAGGGGAATTAAATAAACTAAATTGGGCGTAGTGTATGTGTGTGAATGTAAGAGTATATGGGTGTTTCCCAGTGATGGGTTGCAGCTGGAAGGGCATCCGCTGTGTAAAAATATATGCTGGATAAGTTGGCGGTTCATTCCGCTGTGGCGACCCCAGATTAATAAAGGGACTAAGCCGAAAAGAAAATGAATGAAGTAGGCGGTTCATTCCACTGTGGCGACCCCTGATAAATAAAGGGACAGCCGAAGGAAAACGAATGAATGAATGATTTTCAGTCACACCAAATCATAACTTTTGTCATTAAATAGGCTATAAATTCTTGAAGAAGACTGATATACAGTACAATACTGATATACAGATTAATACACTCGAACTCATGTAAGAGTACATGTACAGCTGTAATGATTTACTGACTACTGAACGGTAAGATCCTGAGAGAGGAACGCCAGCAGTAGATAAATGGAAAGACAGTATCAGTGAAGGTGGTTGTGTGAGTGTGTAGATGTTTGTTATTTACAGGATCAGAGAAAGACACTGTTCCTCTGTCATAATCCAGATCAACTCGCACTCGATCAAGAGCCTGTTCACAAAAACCAGTCCCTGACAGTCCATGTGCATAAAAAAACACACTCCAGACATCAGAGTTTAAGAAAACTCTTCCCTTCCTCTGGTTTGATGCTGTTGTTACTCCAAGACTCCACTCAAAACTCATATTTAGCTCCACGTCCCAGCAGTGCTTTCCTGAGTTAAAACCCTCTGAACCCAAAACACAGGGATAATAGTCAAATCTCTCTGGATTATCAGGAACTGGTTGTTTGTTCTCGCTGAACGTCACACTGGTCAGATCATCAGACACAACAAACTCTGGATATGCAGTGTTTGGGTCCAGAATGACAGGAGCTGAGGAGACACAATCAACAGCTGCTTTTAATTTTTTTATTTTATTCTAAATAATAATCATCATTAATAATCTTTAATAAACAATTCAATAGTTTATCTATGAATATCTCTGATGTAAATTACTGTAGCAGGTTCTTCTGGAGAACATCATTGTCTCAAAAAGACCTCATCATATGTGTTTCTTCACTGGAAAATTGAAGATATACAGAATATCAATAATACAGCCAACTTCAGAATATTTAAGAATGTTTATAAGTGCAGTTCTTGAAGAACTTTCCAAAAACGAAGAACAGCTTAAGAAATGTTTATTTATTTTTTTCTTACAGTCGTCCGATTCTACTATTGTTTCTACTAGTCATGAGGTTGACTTGTTTAGAGTTTTTACCGTACACCCCAAATTGAAGAGCAGGGGAAGGGGTTCTTTCACAGATTGACCGTTTTGCTTCATAAGACCTTGATACATCATCAGAAGTCATGAGTATAAATTTTGATTTGTTGTTGTTTGTTGGGGCATCACGGTGGCGCAGTGGGTAGCACAATTGCCTCACAGCAAGAAGGTCACTGGTTCGAGCCTCGGCTGGGCCAGTTGGCATTTCTGTTTGGAGTTTGCACGTTCTCCCCATGTTGGCGTGGGTTTCCTCCGGGTGCTCCGGTTTCCCCCACAAGTCCAAAGACATGCGCTATAGGTGAATTGGGTAAGCTAAATTGTCCTTAGTGTATGGGTGTTTCCCAGTGATGGGTTGCAGCTGGAAGGGCATCCGCTGCGTAAAACATATGCTGGATAAGTTGGCGGTTCATTCCGCTGTGGCGACCCCTGATTAATAAAGGGACTAAGCCAAAAAGAAAATGAATGAATGTTGTTTGTTGTATGTAATATATCGTGGGTTTCCTCCGGGTGCTCCAGTTTCCCCCAAAGTCCAAAGACATGCGCTATAGGTGAATTGGGTAAGCTAAATTGTCGGTAGTGTATGTGTGTATGTCCTGGTCCTCCAGGTTGGGGGTTGAGCATTGGGCTAACAACCCACCTCATAAAAACTAAATGTTACGAAACACCAATATGGTGCGGCTAAATATCCACTTCGATATAAATGGCCCTGGGAGTAAGTAAGTAATGTTATATATATTTCAATTGTAAAGATGTAAAAATTATTTGAAATGGTTTGTTTCCTTCGTTTTACAAAAGCACATTGTTCTGTTGTTTAAGTCTTACTCTTGTATGTATTATAAAAACGTCTTAGTATTTAAGCAAATTCATTGTTGAATATATCTTGATGGCTGCTTTAAATCTAGAAAGGGATACTTAGCACATTGTCAAAGCCAAAAAGTCTCACACTGCTAATAGCCTGGCATCAGAAAGAGAAACAGAACGACAAAGCCTGTATAAAAGCCACAGCAAATTTTAGAATGGCTTTTGAGAAGTGGCAACGAGAGTTGAAGGAATCAAAGACTGATGATTAGAGGGATTTTTCTGCTGTAGTACTAAGATTTTCAGTTGCAGCTGGATAGTTTGCAATGCAGAACTAAAGTCAAATCAATGAGCAATGACAGATCTGCTTTCATTTGGTGATTTATCAGTGAAAAAGCACAACATATGTAAAAATGAACAATTAAATCCAACCCAGGCTCATTCTGGAAATGTACCCCTATATACATTTCTGGAGAGAGCAAACTACGTCCCAGGAGCTATGTTTTTTGCAGTTTTTGTTTTTGCGACTCCACCTGAGGTTGCTGTGTATGCCTTTTCAGATCTCAAATTGTTCTCTCGAGTGCCATTCGCGTCTGCTGTTCTTGTGTAAATCCACCAGAGGCCGCTGTCGACTGATTCCCCCCAGCTTCCCCCTTCCCTAAACCCAACCAATAGTGTTTAAAAAGCACCGATAGATCAGCGCACACCCACTTCCCTAAACCTAACCGCAGTGTTTTAAAAAGCAATCCAGAAAAAGAAAAGCCCTCGCAGCAGCCTGATTTTTACCACGTTTTCAGATTTTACCACATTCTCACCCTGTTATTTACTTGTTTATTTTAATTTTTAGCTTTTGTTTTTGTTTTACCTGCTTTCTGGAACCGTTCTTCACCGGACTCAAACCCTGTCGTCGAGGTCAACTGCGTCTCAAGTCCACCGACGTACGTGTAGCGTTCGTTTTAAAGATGAAATGCAGCCATACGTACCTCTGGCTACATAATTCGCAATCTCCAGAAATGTATATAGGGCTACGTTTTCAGAATGAGCCTATGTTGATTAAATCTGCAAGTAACTTGCAATTGTTTGTTTCAAACAGAGATGGCGAGAGGCAAAAGTTCAGTACTGGAGCTCAAAGGAAAAATCTGAAGTAGAACTTCTATTTTCTTATTTTTCAAATTCAATAGTCAAAAGTTCATGCAGTAAAACCATCATAATGAAGAGTCTTTGAGGAAATTTAAGTACACCTCGAGGTTGAGGTTTTTTCTGAAATTGAGTATATTAAAAGAAACTCATAACTAGTATTATCTTCCCATTCTACAAACTGAGGGTTGTCAAACTCAGTTTCCGGAGGGTCACAGCCCTGTAGAGTTTATTTTTATCCCTACTCCAACACACCGAAGCCACGGTCACACTGCAATTTTCACCCCATAGACTTCCATTCATATGTATGCGACTGCGGCAGACCAGAAATGCAAGCTCTTGCGACAAGTTTTTGCAGTTCGCTGCGTAGCAAATTTCAAGCTTGGTGAACTCTGACTTGTGAAATCGCATCACGTGATTGCGTGTGACCAATCGAAGATCAAAACATCTCTGTACAGAAATTTAAAATAGCAATCTGTCTAAATGTCTAATCATCTTGATTAATCCCGCCCCTTTTCGCAGCACCATACAACAGAATTTGCATGCTCAAACTCTAGTATGACTACGGCTTTACCTGTAGGTTTTAAACAAGCCTGAAGGACTCAATGATTTGAACAGGTGTGTGTTATTAAGGTTAACTGTGCAGAGCTGCAGACATTCAGATACTGAGTTTGACACCTGTAGACAAGTGCTTCTGTGTGGTGTTAAGCTGCGGTCACACTGGACTTTTCTCCCCATAGACTTCCATTCATACGCACGCGAATGCGTCAGACCGGAAACGCATGCGTGCGACAAGTTTCGCAGTTCGCTGCGTTGCAAAGTTCAAGCTTGGTGAACTCTGACCTGCGAAATCGTGACTGTGTGAGACCAATCGATGATCAAAACATGACCTATCTGGACAGAAATTTAAAATATAGACCAATCGCTTGCTTTTTTAAATGTCTAATCATCTTGTTTAATCCCACCCCTTTTCGCAGCGCCGTACAACAGAATTTTGCATGCTCAAACTCTAGTGTGACCGCAGCTTTAAACCTGCATGATCTCTAGTGTGTGTGTGTAAGAGCTCAGACTCACTGTACTGGACAATGTCCTGCATCTTCTTCCAGACTCTGAACGGCAGGTTCCCCAAGTAGCGTGGCACATGAATCAAAGCTCCAGAAGGCATCTGTGGATCCGGCTGTGAGATCTGGACTCTGGAAGAACATTCAGGAGTCAGAACTGCAGTGGCTTTGACTTCAGAAGCAGAGAGAGCAGAGAAAGCAGCAGATCACTCACCTTTTCATTGAGACTGGAAACTCCTGCAGAACAAACACACAACTGATCATCAACAACTCAATCAATCATCAATCAATCAATCACTGATCTGAAATCAGACCTTCAGAAAGCAGACGTCATTGGCTTTCAGCATCTCCTCCATGTCTTTGATTGTGTGTGAAAGAGCTGAGATGTGTCTGTTCATCTCCTCCAGCTTCTCCTTCATCATCTGCTTCTTCTGCTCCTCTTCCTCCCTCAGTGCAGTAATTGTAGCTTCTTCTTCATCTCGGAGAAACTGATGAAGCTTCTCAAACTGCTGTTTAATCTGACGCTCTGTGTGCTCAGCTTGAGCCTGAAATCAAACCACACTCACTTCAATCATCTCAGACTTATTCTGGAGCAGCAGAAGACTGATGGGGAAACTTGGGTTTAAAAACATTTATTTCATTTATTCATTGTTTAACCCAATTAAACAACATAATTGTCATCATATTAATTAAATATAAAATATGTAGGCCCTGGAAAGGATTTGTTATTTGATGGGGAAAATATATGAAGGTGTAAGTTTCACCCATTGGCCCAATGACAGAATCCGACAGCATAGGTGAAGGTTGCATATTAGCCTTTTCTCACTTTATATGTAAACTTACCTTTATTTATAACAATTCATTTGCATTCTGCTTTTAATTTTGTTCCCGCTCCGAGTTTAATATGACTCCAGTTTTAAGTGATTGTTAAATTTGGACTGTTTGTAATTAAGAATTGATCACATTTATTAATTATGAATTGGTTCAGATTTTGAATAACTCAGACACAGAATATTTTCTGAATAAATTAATTCATTGGAGACCAGTTGTTGCTTTTGAGTCATGCATTAGCTTGATTCTTAGTCAAGAGGATTGCAGGCCACTGGCATATTTAAGTTGGCCACCTACTGCTTGCTCTTGACTAAAAATGTAGTTTTCCCAGTCTTTCACCATACAACTTTCTAGATCAATAATAATGGTTAATAATTCTCCAAGGGCCAACAAAAGCATCCTCACAATTCAAAATAAAATCAAATATATCATTTTATTTATCAAGTAAAAAGGTCTTATGTCAATTACATAGTCGAGCAATAATAAGGCAATTCGTATAAATCTTTTCATAAAAAAAAAATCCAAGATTTAGAGATGATAGCTGAACCTTAAAGACGTATGCAGCAGCTTGCATGTCTCGATGCTGAGAGCCTGATTTACTGTTATGATTTTATTGCATGGCATCTGTTTTTGAGAGGTCCTTAAGAAACACTGGAGAACAGAAGGTCCAAACATGCTGAATTTCAGCTCCATGAGGAAATCAGGAGATCAGGAAATCAAAATGATCTTACAAAGCCACTGGAAAGAGTCATAATTCATTTTTTAATAAAATATCAGTCCTCACCTGGATGTGTTGAGCTGTTTTCTCAAACTCTCCTTTTATTTTTTCATTGTGTCGAAGTTTCTCTTGTAAGGACTTCAGTGCGGTATTGAGCTCCTTCTAGAATTTAAAGTAAAAGTCTATAAGATACTATTGATTTATGCAATCATAACAATATATATGAGGTAAGTACTTCTGAGACATTAATGTATATTTATTTGTCTCTGGAATGCTTGATTCTAATCGGTCAGTCACAACATTCCAAGCTACGTTTTTCCCAGAAAACAACTGATTAAACTAATAGCACAAGCTCATCTGGGTACCACCAATCATCTTAGGCATTATTGGATATATTCATATACATATCTTATCTGTCACTCAGCTGTTCTTGCGACTGAATAATAATACAAGTTACTGTATCTGCATCCATTCTTTTTTCTGTAAACTTTACAGTTCATTTAAGAGTTGGAATTATTACAGCTCAGATCAATGACTGTTTCTCAATTCCAAGAGCGCAGAGAACAGACTTGCGTTATTGTGGAGACCATTCTTGCCAAGTTTCCTCAGAGGAACAAACTCGGGAGACTGCGAGAACAGAGAACGCGTCCTGTGAGAAATTAGATGCTGCGTTCTTCCTGATGATCACATGACCTTTACGCATTTTTAATGAAAAATTATTTAAACATTCCTTCGTTCATTCATTCAATTTCTTTCGGCTTTGTCTCTTATTTATCAGGGGTCGCCACAGCGGAATGAACTGCCAACTATTTCGGCATATGTTTTATGCAGCGGATGCCCTTCCAGCTGTAACCTAGTACAGGGAAACACACTCTCACATTTACACACACTGTCACGGTCACCAGCGATCCAGCCTGTGCAGATCGCTAAAGAACTACAAATCCGCTGTTACATGGACTACAGATCCAGTCATTCACCACACACACACACCTGTTCCTGATCCTGACTGATTGCAAACACACAGCCGGAGGATTGTCAAAGACTGATTACAAGGACTACATACACAGCACACACGCACACTTCACTGCTGAGTCTTGTAAACTGTACTATGAGCATTACGACGCGTTTTCCTTGCGTGTTTGAATCTTGCTTGGTTTTGTTGGTTTTACTCTGTCTGCTGTCTGCCTTTTTGACCATCCGCCTGTTTATGACTACGACTCTGGATTTCCTGTGTACATCTGTTTGGTCCTGTGTTGACTGTTGCTTGCCTGACCATTCTCTGTTCAATAAACCTGCGTTTGGATCCGCACCTCCATTGTCAGCATCCGCTTCACATTACACACACACACACACACACTCATACACTACGGCCAATTTAGTTTATTCAATTCCCCTATAGCGCATGTGTTTGAAACCCACACCAACACGGGGAGAACATGCAACCTCCACACACACATGCCAACTGGTCCAGTCAGGACTCAAACCAGTGACCTTCTTGCTGTGAGGCGACAGTGCTAACCACTGAGCCACCGTGTCACCTATTATTTAAACATTACAGCATTAATACAACAATCCCTTTTCAATATATAACATGCAAAAAAGCCTTACAAGTATACTTTGCACATTACAAATAAAACAGATTTTAATAGGAATTTCAGCAAATAAACACCCTTAATGTGTTTATGCCTTTATTAAGATTTTCATGTTAATGTTTACTTTCACTGGATCATTTATGAAAACATGAGATAATTAAGTTATATCTCTGAACTTCAACAATAAAAATGCTGCAATTTCCACCTTCTTTATTCAGCTGCAATGAGTTTTGGGACTTCTAGAGGGAGTACCGCGCTCAAGTCTGCATCCTCGATATCAAGCGTTCTTTCACGCATCCTCCGTTTTTGCGGTCTTGAGTCTGCATATTGAGAAACAGCCAATGTTTTGTGTCTAATAGTTTAGTTTTGTTGCTACTACTCATTGTAAGAAATGAGTCTGCCTCGACCCAACTTCCACTCTAAATGGTGAATTGATGCTCATTTCCCAAAAGGGCTGACTTATGAGAGAAAAGAGAAGTCAACAGTTTGTTGTCTCTGCATTGTTTGAGGTGACAACATCTCGACCAAATGGTAACAATTGTAGTATGGGGATGGGTGTGGTGCACAGAGAACCATCTCATCAATGGTGTTGAAACACCATTAACATAGAGAGATAGAGAGAACAGCTGGGTGAACAGCCAAGGAGCAACTTCATTAACATCTAAAGGCAGGTCTAAAGGCAACATCTAAAACAGTATAAAGGTTTGAGTTTAAGAATGTTCAGGGTTCATTCTGACTCCGGTGAACCCAAGGTACTGCCGTGTATTTTGAGACTGCTATGCTGAATAAACATCTTCACTGAGATCTTCCAAAGTCATCTTTTTTTCTTACATCATGTAATAGGCTAAGATAACATACAACCAGCCAATTGTTTTTGCAGAATAAAGCCTTTCAGTCTTATACAACACTATACTGCAAATACATCCATATACAGTATAATACACATCCTCTATGAAATTTGTAATTTTGTTTGATTATTTTGGCCATTTTTATTCTCATATATGAATCTTACCGTATTTGCTAGAACCACTTCACTGATGGGTCTGAATGTGTGATTGATGTGTTTCTCTGAATCTCTGCACACTAAACACACAGGCTGTTTGTCCTCCAGACAGAAGAGTTTGAGTTTCTCACTGTGTAAACTGCAGATCTCCTCAGATCCTGATGAACGTCTCTCATTTCTCTCCTTCAGGAACGACTCACACAAGTTTTTTAAAGCCAGATTAACTGGAGGATCTTCTTTTGAGGATCTTCTCCTGCAGACGGGACACTCCTGAGTATTCTTGCTTCTCCAAAACTGTTGAAGACACTCCTTACAGAAACTATGACTACATGATAAAATAACAGGAGTCTTGAAGATTTCATGACACACAGGACAAATATAATCATCTTCAGCTGACGAAGCCATTTCCACTGCTGTATGATCAAAAACAAACTGATCTGTTCATCACCAATTGTTGATTCCTTGTTTGATTTTGTCCAAAAATCCAGAAAAAAAGTCAATAGTTTGACTGAAAATGGTCAAATAATGAGTCTCTTCCTGCTCCATGTGTTTCAGTGGGTGGAGAAGTTTATGATCATCTTTAGCTTGTGAAACAGGTCAAACAGGAACATCGGAACAAATTGCACTCAAAATGCTCACATACACGGGTAATATAAAATTAAAAAAGAAATACAAATACATTAAACACTATTTTATTAATGGCCCTTCATTTTCAACACTTTTGTTTTATTAACTTATCAAAATTGATTCTTCACATGGTGAAGTCACATTAATTAACAGGTTTCTGCTTATCAGCTGATTGTTAGTGTTTGGTGAGCAGAAATCTCACAGATTTGACCAGGAACAGGATTTCAGCATCTTCTGCCGCGGTTTAAAGCTGCGGTCACACTAAAGTTTGAGCACGCAAAATTCTGTCGTAGGGCGCTGCGAAAAGGAGCGGGATTAAACAAGATGATTAGGCATTTAAAAAGCGAGCGATTGTTCCATATAATACATTTATGTCCAGAGAGGTCATGTTTTGATCTTCGATTGGTCTTATGCAGTCACCTGATGCGATTTCACCGGTCAGAGTTCACCAAGCTTGAACTTTGCAGCACAGCGAACTGCGAAACTTGTCGCACGAGCTTGCTTTTCCAGTCTGATGCATTCACGTGCGTATGAATAGAAGTCTATGGGGAGAAAAGTGCAGTGTGACCGCAGCTTAATGCTGTATTTGCGAAGGTCTATGAGAGATCCATTACAAAAGTCCACCTGCTGCTGATAAAAGCATGAACCAACTCCACCCCTTCATTCGTTTGGCCAGAGGAGAACTGGACCCTGATTGAGCCTGGTTTCTCCCAAGGTTTGCTGTTGGCGTGGGTTTCCTCCGGGTGCTCCGGTTTCCCCCACAACTCCAAAGACATGCGGTATAGGTGAATTGGGTAAGCTAAATTGTCCGTAGTGTATAAGTGTGAATGAGTAACACATATGCTGGATAAATTGGCGGTTCATTCCGCTGTGGCGACCCCTGATTAATAAAAGGACTAAGCCGAAGAGAAAATGAATGAATGAACGAAGTTTAAATTTGTCCGCCTGTCGGGTTTTGGACATGTATGCGTCACCATATGGGGCATAAGAACAGGACGTGTGTTTGGATATAACTCAGTTTTTTGACCACACTTCGTTATTATTGTTCAATTATTTACTCACTTAATTTTGACATATTATTTCTTAAAAACAAGACATTGGACTCTATCATACACCCGGCGCAATAAGGCGCAAGACGTGTTTGGGGCGATTTGTTGCTATTTTCAGACCGCAACAGTAATTTTCACGTTTTGCGCCACGTTGTTTAAATACTAAATCCATTTGCACCACTTTGTGGACTCATGGGTGTGCTGGTCTGAAAAGGAGGTGTGTTAAGGCGCATTATTGGTGCATGGCTATTTTGAGAAACTGAAATAGACCGCGCCATTGACCAACTAAAAGCTGCTCTGAAGTTCAGCGCAGAGCGCATTAGTTATGTGCCTATGCAGGTCCAAAATGCTTACACATTGCTTAATACACAGAGGATGCACAGCAATACACAAATATCTTCACATATGAAAAAAATTAAAGGATTAAAATGTTGCAAAAATTATTATTTTCTACATAAATATAAAAACCACTGCCTCCATGCCTTCATGTCGGGGGGATTTTTTCAGTTTATTCATGACAATTTGCATTTGTTTTTTGTTGTTATTATTAGCAGTATTATTTATTATATGCATATTTATATTTGTTTGAATACAATTTTTTAAATAAATGTTAAAAAAAAAAATAGATTTGTCCACCTGTCGGGTTTTGGAGACATATGCCTCACCATGGGGCATAAGAACAGGACGTGTGTTTGGATAAAACTTGGATAAAAGTGACCACACTTCGTTATTATTGTTCATTCATTCGTTTGCTGGAAATTAGAACTGAATTTAGAAATAGTTTTGAAACAAATCTTTGCGCTTAAACTAAATGAAATATGTAGGCTAATGGATGTCTTCAGTGGAGTGTGTACAACACCGTTTCCTTATCCATGAAGGTAAAGGAGTAAAGTAAAGAGGTTGAATGGAGGAGGCTGGTTCTTTATCCTTGCGCTGCAGATGCTCTGTTTAACTGTTTTCTCACTAGTGAAGTGTTCAGTTTTTACACTTACAAAGTCCGCCATGTAATTAGCAAATGCACCATGGCATGATGCAACTGAGTCTTAAAGGCAATGGGAGATGAGACTCTGATTGGTTTAATGCACGTTATGCTCAAAACACACCCAGAACTCATTATGAGAATAAGCACAACCCTGGTAGACCATGCGCCGGGGCGTAGAGCGTATTTATCTGTTCTTAAAATAGCAAAAGTGGATTCGGACACGCCCTTAGTGCTTTTGCGCCCTGCGCTTCAGACTTTGCGCCTAGATCGTTAAAATAGAGCCCTTGATCTCTATTTCTGTGAATTTGAATTAGGTTTGGTTTCTTGCTGCTGTTGCCTCAGGCTTGTTAATTTTAGTGTTGGTGGCTGATCTTAAGGGAATCACATCATTTAATAATGACAATAAAATTGAACTTCATTATCATTAATCTATCGACATAAAATAAATCCAGCATTCTGTAGATCTCTGTAAAACTGATCATGTTTCACTGATGAAACTTCCAACCTGACTCACAATCATTGCTTGTTTTCTCATTAAAAGCTGCTTGTACAATTAGCTTTGTGTGAGTTTTAAACATTTGAAAATGACAATGATCATCAGTCAATAGTAATAGTATAATAAATTATAGTTCAAAATAGTTTACATAATCAATCAATAAAACAAATTATATATTCTTCTTATAATTTGTAATCAAATGATGTATTCTGGAAAGAACGTACATCTACAAAAAACAAACAATAACTCATTGTCAACAGTTATCCAGTGTATTTGCTGCATTTCATACTGTTACAAACTGTCCATCTCCTGACAGAGAGCAACATAAACTACGAATCCCTGCAGCCAATTAAATAATTCAAAATTAACTTTAATTAAATAAACTCAAATGGTAAACTCAAAGTAAATGGTCTTTCAAAGAAACAAAATTGATTTTCCATGCAACACAAACCATCTAAAGTCTAGATGGAAGAAAAGGGATCCTTTTATCAGGGCACTCGTCACCTTTAACTCGACACACCTGTGAATCTCTCCACCTGCACAGGCAAGAGAAAGATAAACCACAAGACACAAATGCCATCTAGTGGACAAGACAGCACCAGCAAAAGAAAAGAAACTAAATCATAACACCACTGTCTTTTACTATAGTGATAATTCATTTTATATGAACTAAATATTTTTAACTGGTTTCTATGGATTCACATGTGAGTGAGAGACTTCCAGAGTGAATGCTTGAAACAATACTTCACAGATTTAGATTGAGAGATAAAGTTCACATTTATTAGTTAGCCTATATAAATAAATGCCAGTATCCAGGGGCGTAGCGGACATTTTAAAAGTGGGGGGGACAGCTGAATGAGATCCAAAAGTTTATTTTCATATAATTATTAATCACCCGTTTCTAAATGGTCTGGGCTCTAAAAGTGAGGGGGATGTATCCCCCTCGTCCCCCCCGGTTGCTACGCCCCTGCCAGTATCTTCTCCTTTTTGTGAGGTAGAACTGTCTAAGATACAATAAGACCAAGAAATAGGTTCTTTTTGCTAACAGGTGTTTATCAATACTTAAAGCACGTTTTCTAAACCGTTAAAACAGCCAGACCTACGTCACACAATTAGCCAAATAACCAAACCACATATTGTTACATAAATACAAACTCTACGTTTCAAAATGATGGATACTTTTTTCTGTATTTACTAACTCTTATCAAAACACAGTGAACATGTTTAGAAATCTGGTCAGTCAGTCACAACATTATCACTGCTCTTCAGTCCAACAGGAACATACAGTCAATCACAGCAGATAGACTGTCAGAATCCAAACAATTGTTTTCATTACAAAGACTGCATTTGTCATGTTTAAGTTAGATCTGTATAGATCATTCATTCATTTTCTTTTCTGACCCAGCCGAGGCTCGAACCAGCGACCTTCTTGCTATGAGGCGAAAGCGCTACCCACTGCGCCACTGTGCTGCCTGTATATATTCATATATTCATTTTAGATAGTATGTGTACAGCATAGTGGAGTCATCAGTACTTTATGGGATGTAAAACAAAAGTCACAGATTTGCTGCAGTAAATGCTTTATTAGATAAATGAAATTTCTGTCAGTGAAAAACACACAATAAGGAATGAAAAGTTCCCACTTAGTGAACGCTGTATACGTTATACACTCACCGGCCACTTTATTAGGTATACCTGTCCATCTGCTCGTTAACTCAAATTTCTAATCAGCCAATCACATGGCAGCAACAAAATGCATTTAGGCATGTAGACATGGTCAAGACGATCTGCTGCAGTTCAAAGCGAGCATCAGAATGGGGAAGAAAGGTGATTTAAGTGACTTTGAACGTGGCATGGTTGTTGGTGCCAGACGGGCTGGTCTGAGTATTTCAGAAACTGCTGATCTACTGGGATTTTCACGCACAACCATCTCTAGGGTTTACAGAGAATGATCCGAAAAAGAGGAAATATCCAGTGATCGGCAGTTCTGTGGGAGCTAATGCCTTGTTGATGCCAGAGGTCAGAGGAGAATGGCCAGACTGGTTCCAGCTGATAAAAAGGCGACAGTAACTCAAATAACCACTCGTTACAACCGAGGTCTGCAGAAGAGCATCTCTGAACGCACAACAAGAGTAAAATATTCTGATTAAATAATATGAATTTTGCATATATTATTAAATATGAATCCTACACTGTAAAAAAAATCGTAATGTAATTTTTGATCAATTCAGTGCAACGTTGCTAATTAAAATGATTAATCTCTTTCAAAATGTTTAATTATTAGAGATGTGGTGAAAACATGAAGATCCAGATATATAGCTGCAATGTTTACTGACTACTGGATGGTAAAATCTTTAGAGAGGAAGAAGTGTTTGAGAAAAAACTCTCATAACACCCGAAGAAAGGGTAGAGAGTGTGAGTGAAGTTGGTTGTGAAAGTGTGTAGATGTTTGTTATTTACAGGATCAGAGAAAGACACTGTTCCTCTGTCATAATCCAGATCAACTCGCACTCGATCAAGAGTCTGATCAACACGAAAACTAGACCCTGACTGTCCATATGGATATTTATACACACTCCAGACATCAGAGTTATAGAAAAGACTTCCTTTCCTCTGGTTTGATGCTGTTGTTACTCCAAGACTCCAGAATTCACTTTCTTTAAGCTCCACATCCCAGCAGTGTTTTCCTGAGTTAAAACCCTCTGAACCCAAAACACAGAGACAACGGTCAAATCTCTCTGGATTATCAGAAACTGGTTGGTCAAATCTCTCTGGATAATCAGAAACTGGTGGTCTGATTGTTGGTTGTCTGATTTCTCTGTTTGTCACTCTGGTCAGATCATCAGACAGCTCGAGTCGTGGATGTGCAGTGTTTGGATCCAGAATGACAGGAGCTGAAGAGACACAATCAACAGCTGCTTTTATTCTCATGTTCATATAATGATCAATGACAGATTATTCTGGATTATGACACTCGTCTGTTGATCAAACACATCAGGCATTTTCCTCTCATCACTGTCAGTGTTATTAGTTTTATTATCAGTGTTTAATGGCATCAGATTCAAACATTAAATGTGGGATTCAGACATTTGTGTCCATCAAGACAAAGATCTCGGTTACTAACATAACCCACGTTCCCCGAAGAGGGAACAGAGACGTGTGTCTACATAAGACACTATGGGGAGATCGCTAGACTACCAATCACTCTGAAGAGTAAGAAAATGAGCCAATGAATGCCAGTGAGTTGGCAGAGCTTGGCTCCGCAGGTGCTGGTGATTAATCATTGGTAGAGTATATAACCGGCGCACACGGAGTGAGCACACGGTTACACTTTACCGATCACTCAGCTATCAGCTGGAAAACCAGCTGCTGTGGCATCCCTGTTTGGGGAACGTGGGTTACGTTAGTAACCAAGATGTTCCCCTTCAGTGGGAACTCCGACGTGTGTCTAGATAAGACACTATGGGGAGTGTATGGAAAACGCCACAGCAGCTAATCCTGTCATGCCCCTGATGTGAAGTTTGCCAAGCATAGCGTGAGCGCACGAGCATCACCAATAGCGCAACCTTCCGACGTCCCCTAGGCCCTTTAATTACCATTACATGGGAATAATTTAGAAAGAATTTAGATCGGGGGTCATAAATGTGCTTTTACCTAGCTAATTGTAGTCTAGGGATTTTTAAAAATATGACAGTATGCTGGGAAAGCATGCCAGTCCTCGAAGGGGGAGGACGCTGAGGAGGCCACCTGCTACCCACCTGCTACCCAAAAGATGATGTGGACATATGGACTTGCCCAGGGGGTGCTACATATGATAAGCTGGTTAGCGGGTAGGAAAGACATAGGTCCGCCTGATAGGGGAAACACACCGTGGCTGAATAACGCATATGGGATTGCCACAGGGAATCGCATATAGCTGGCACCAAACCCCAGCACGTGGGTAGACCAAGCGGGCATACCAGACATCATACTGGGCCAGGCACCTGGCTCCTCCACTGAGTCGGGTGCTGGGGGCCTTGGATGAACTCTCTAGGGTTCGCCAAACGGGGTACACGTATCTTCGAGTTAGGGATGGCGCCGGGGTGAAGTTTCCATTCTCCTTCCAGCAGACGGCGAGCAAGCTAAGACATGCGAGACAGGAGCGTAAACGGGCCATACGGTTGATATACACCACCGTTGCCATGCTGTCCATCCTGACCAGCAAGTGTTTCTGTTTCAGGACTGGTAAAAATTGGTGAAAAGCGAGAAACACTGCCAACAGCTCTAGGCAATTGATATGCCAATGCAACCGGGGTCCGGTCCACAAACCCGCAACTGCATGCTTGTTGCACACGGCCCCTCAGCCCGTGCTGGAGGAATCCGTCGATAGGACAACATGCCTGGATACTTGTTCTAAGCGCACCCCAGCCCGTAGAAAGGCAAGATACGTTGCTGACGTACCAGCGGAGGGGCAGCTCAGGAGGGGAGTGCTCACCACGGGAAGCGAAGCGTCCCAAGGAAGAGCTGAAAATAAGAGTTTGTCTCTTACCTTCCTCCCTGGATCCTGCAATGAAGCTGGAGGAGTAAGAGAAAGGAGACCATCTGCTTGCACCCACAGAGCCCGTAGCGATATGGCCTGGCACTGCGAGCTGGAAGGCGAAGCATCCCAGACTGGCAAGGCTCGAGCACCCAGAGAGAGAGGAAACTACTCTTTTATTAGTAACTGCCGGCCCGGAGGCCATCAGTGGTGATTTTAAAGTCGCTGACGTTATCTACTGTGATCCTCGGCCCTCCACCTAGGAATAAGCAGGTCCCCTCTTCTCCGAGTGGCCTGTCACAGGGTCGCTTCACAGTCCACTTACCGGATTTAACGGCACCCTGAGGCAAGGGCGTCTCCATCCTGCGAGATGCTTGACGTTGCCGCTTAGTCCCTGGTGTCATCCGATGAGAGCGCAGCCATCCCAGGGATGTACCATCACACTTACTGGAAGCTTTGATGAAGGACACTGTGGAGGAGTGGGGGTTCTGCGGGCCTGAGGGTGACGGATGAGCCCCCACTGTGATCCTCAGGTCTGCCCGTGTGCTAACCAACTTGCGGGGAGCAGCAGGGGTAATGCGCCTTAAGGCTACCCTCGCTCCACGTGCACCCGTTATATACTCTACTAATGATTAATTACCGAGCTCTGCCAACTCATTGGCCCGTTTTCTTACTCTTCAGAGTGATTGGTCATCTAGCAATCTCCCCATAGTGTCTTATCTAGACACATGTCGGAGTTGCCACTGAAGGGGAACTAATTTTGGAGAAGATTAAAATCTGTTTTGTCACAATCAGCTACAGAAATGAAAAGCTTCTTGTGATGCAAAACACAAATAGAATAATGAAAAATAAAACATTATAATGAGACTACGTGTTAAACTTTCAAAGGTTGAGCCCAACGCTATCCTAAAAAACAGAAAAACAGTAATTGTGTATAATATTCAGCAAGCTTCAAAACTGAAATCTTTTTTAATGAAGATGCTAGCTCTGCTATGTCTATCATAAAAGCAGGTGCAGCGGACAACAACAGTCTTGCAGGTGTGTAGAGAAAGAACTTGTGTGTGCAAGAAGAGACAGAATCTTATATTTCCACTGTTTTTCTATGTTTTCTTTGACAGACATGAGTGACTCCTTTGCAGCTCTTTGCACATGAGCATCAGGTTTTTTTCAGACAGCATGTTTTAACTTTTTTTCCAACTTTAATTTGAACTTTTAACCCCAGCAGTGCTAAGTCATTACTGTCAGTTCCAGAGCAGTTTCTGAGCGCTGCATCTAAAGTTTTCAAACACAAAGACACGTTCTTAATGAATGGCTGCTCAATTGTTGCACTGATGTGTTTTTTTTCAGCCTAACAGTGACTGCACATCTGGACTGACTGTATTCACCATGGGAGAGCATGAACCAAACCGTCAGCTCCTTACCCACTTACGTCATTTGAAGTTTGTTATTGTGTATTCAAATAAAAGTGTTTTTTAATCAACCCATGTCTAAAATCTGACTCAGCTGAAATGGATCTGTAAGCCTTGTATTGGTCTGAAAGACATTTCCCCAGATAAGGCCTTGGGGTGGCATACAGTAGTTGGTGTCTGAGTAACACTTACTGTGAATAAAAATGTTGTAAGAGTAGTTCTCTGTTGTTTATCGCCACACCTGCTTGATTCTCCAGTGTGTGTGTAAGAGATCAGACTCACTGTGCTGGACAATGTCCTGCATCTTCTTCCAGACTCCGAACAGCAGGTTGCCCAAGTAGCGTGGCACATGAATCAAAGCTCCAGAAGGCATCTGTGGATCCGGCTGTGAGATCTGGACTCTGGAAGAACATTCAGGAGTCAGAACTGCAGTGGCTTTGACTTCAGAAGCAGAGAGAGCAGAGAAACCAGCAGATCACTCACCTTTTCATTGAGACTGGAAACTCCTGCAGAACAAACACACAACTGATCATCAACAACTCAATCAATCATCAATCAATCAATCACTGATCTGAAATCAGACCTTCAGAAAGCAGACGTCATTGGCTTTCAGCATCTCCTCCATGTCTTTGATTGTGTGTGAAAGAGCTGAGATGTGTCTGTTCATCTCCTCCAGCTTTTTCTTTATCATCTGCTTCTTCTGCTCCTCTTCCTCCCTCAGTGCAATGATTGTAGCTTTTTCTTCATCTCGGAGAAACTGATGAAGCTTCTCAAACTGCTGTTTAATCTGACGCTCTGTGTGCTCAGCTTGAGCCTGAAATCAAACCACATTCACTTCAATCATCTCAGACTCAGCAAAAGACGGGTAAATGGTGATGGGTAAATGTGGGTTAGTGAACTACAGCTGTAACTTTATGAAGAACTAGTACTGGAGTAGATGCTCTGACTCTCTTTCCAGAAATCACACATTTTAAAATGGCTTATAAATAACATCCATTTGAGTTGGCTCATTATAGATTTTTTCTGTGTTTGCCTAAAACAGGGGTCTACAAACTCAGTCCTAGAGATCTACTGTCCTACAGAGTTTAGACACATCTGTCAGGAAGTTTCTAGTATGCTTTATAAGACCTCAATTAACTGCTTCAAGTGTATTTAAGAGAGTAGGAGTAGAGGAAAGTAGGGGCTAAACTATGCATTATTCTGGAGCAGCAGAAGACTGATGGGTAAGTGTGGATTAGTGAACTACAGCTGTAACTTTATGAAGAACTAGGGCTGTAATAGTACAACCTCAAATCAGAAAGTCGGGACAGTATGGAAAATTGGTTAAATAATGATGTGATGTCAACAGGTGATTGCAATTATGATGTGGTACAAAAGCAGCATCCAAAAAAGGTCTAGTCCTTTAGGAGAAAAGATGGGCCGAGGATCACCAGATTGCAAACAAATATGTGAGAAAATTATTGAAATGTTTAAAAACAATGTATCTCAAAGAAAGAGAGGAAGACATTTGGATATTTCACCTTTAACAGTGCATAACATCATTAAAAGATTCAAGGAATCTGCAGGAATTTCAGTGCGTAAAGGACAAGGGCTCAAGCCTAAGCTGAACAACCGTGATCTCTGATCCCTCAGGCGGCACTGCATCAAGAATTGTCATTCATCTATAAGCGATACCACCACATGGCAAGGTAAGGCAAGGCACGTTTATATAGCACATAATTTATTTATATAGCACATTTGATACACAATGGTAATTCAAAGTGCTTTACATAAACAAGAATAAAAGAAACAAATATAAGAAATAAAAAACAAAGAATAAAGAATAAAAATGATTAAAAACAGATTAAAATGTTTTAAAACAGGTTTTAAGGAATGAAAAAGAAAAGAAAGACATAATAGTCTGATCTGTGGGACGGAGCACAGTGCTCATTCGGTAAAGGCACAGCTGAACAGATGTGTTTTAAGACTTAATTTGAATGTGTCTAATGATGGAGCACATCTGATCATTTCTGGAAACTGATTCCAGCAGCGGGGGGTGCTGCTAGTAGCTGAAGGCGGATTCACCCTGCTTTGACTGAACTCTTGGAGTTTCTAATTTACTTGATCCTAAAGATCTGAGGGATCTGTTCGGTTTGTATTCAGTGAGCATATCTGTAATGTATTGAGGTCCTAGGCCATTTAGTGATTTATAGACAAGTAATAATACTTTAAAATCTATTCTGAATGTAACTGGGAGCCAGTGTAAAGACCTGAGGACAGGTGTGATGTGATTTTCTGGTTCTGGTCAGAATCCTGGCCGCAGCGTTCTGGATGAGCTGCAAATGTCTGACTGTCTTTTTGGGAAGGCCAGTGAGGAGTCCATTACAGTAATCCACCCTGCTGCTGATAAAAGCATGAACAAGTTTCTCTAAAGTCCTCAATGGATGCAAAGCATCTAATTCTTGCAATGTTTTTGAGATGATAGTATGCTGATTTAGTTACTGCTATGACATGACTACTGAAACTTTGATCTGCCTCCAGAATCACACCAAGATTCTTGACCTTATTTTTTGTTGTTTGACCCCTAGAACCAAGGTGCGCATTCACCTTTAGAACCTAATCTCTGTTCCCAAATGCAGTGACTTCAGTTTTCTCTGTGTTTAACTGAAGAAAGTTTGGCACATCCAACTGTTAATTTCATCAATGCATTGGCAGAGGGTGTCAATGGGGCTGTAATTATTAGTCAATAAGGCTAAGTAGATCTGAGTGTCATCAGCATAGCTGTGGTAGGAGATTTGGCTTCAAGAAGTTTTCCAGGGACGCCCATGCATATTTCAACAAGACAATGCAAAACCACAATCTGCACACATTACAAAGTCCTGGCTGTGGAGGATGCGGGTACAGGTACTTGACTGGCCTGCCTGCAGTCCCGACCTATCTCCAATTGAGAATGTGTTGTGCATTTTGAAGCGCAAAATGTGACAACAAAGTCCCAGTACTGTTTCCCACCTTAAGACTTGTTTGCAAGAATAATGGGACAAAATTACACCTGAAACACTTCATCACTTGGTGTCTTCAGTCACTAAACATCTTTTAAGTGTTGTGAAAAGGAACGGCAACATGACAAAGTGGTTACAAGCTTTTTTTTAAATGTGTTGCAAGAACCAAAATTGGAATACGAGTTTATTTTGGAAAACAAAACAAAACAATAAAAATCATGAAGAACACATTAAATAATGTTTGTTGTATTGTCTGCAAGTCAAAGTAAATTTAGAAATAACTTTTTTTATTTCTGTTTTCTATACTGTCCTAACTTTTTCTAAATTGGGTTTGTAGATGTTCTACAGTGATTTAAAGGGCACCTATGATGAAAATCAACTTTTGATAGCTGTTTGGACAGGACTGTGTGTAGGTATAGTGTGTCCACAGTCATACTGGAGTTATATAAACACAATAAGTCTTGTTTTTTTTTTTTTTGACGTTAAAAATAGGATCCAAATCCCTCCAATTTTGAGTGCGGTTTCCCCACCCACCAAATTAATTGACAGCCGCGTATTAACATGTCTCCATGGTAAAGAGTATGATCATATCCACAAGAAATAACCATTGGGAAAGTTTTTACTGTAGTAGTATCTGCTTCTTACTTGTCTGTCACTGTGCTGTTTATCTACGTGAAGGCTACACGCTATGGCTCTGACACGCACATGGGAATGGTAGGCGGAGAGAACCAGCTCATTTGCATTAAAGGCACAGGCAACAAAAACAGCTACAATGTCCTAACAGCTCAAATTTCCAATATACAGAAAGGTATAATAAATAATCTGATGGATATTTTGAGCTGAAACTTTACAGACACATTCTGGAGACACAAAAGACTTATCTTAAATCTTGAAAAAGGGGTAAAATAGGTGCCCTTTAAAAATGGCTTTTCAATAAAATACATTCATATGATTGTTCCTACAAACTCACAAACTAGATATGAATAAAAGAAAGCATAGGAATTCCAGCAATATAAGACACTTGAATCTGTGGCGTTTTTAGTTTAGGAGTTATGATTTCATGTTTTGGCCACTGTAGCTCCACCATCAGGCCGATAAGGGCAAGTCTCAGTGAAGTGGCATATGTGGAGGGTAGTACCATCTAGCAAAGTTTTAAGTCTGTACGATATACTGTTTGGTCTGCCTGGTCAGTTTTAGGACAGAATATGACCCCTTTGCACTTTTTGAACAACTAAAATAGGTTTTTACTCTTCACTTGAACTTATAATTATCCAAGACATCTTTTTTCTTCTGCACTTTTAACTGTCAGGGTCATGAAAATTAATGATGTTAATTCTGAATTCACCTGAATTCATTTGAAACACTGAAGATGAATAGCTAGTCAATGAAATTATTTTTTGCCCACTCTCCCAGTTCCACCCACCTCGAAACATTTACCTGCAGACAGAGGCTTAATACTAAATACTAATTCAATAATATCTAAAGTGAGGGCAAACATGTACCTGTTATCATGGATTCTCTGGCTCTGCCATTTTTCTTGAGTTAGCATTACTCTTGCAGTGCTTTATTATAAATTACAGATGACTGGCAGCAAGTAATCACTGAAATTGTACAATGTTTGACATATCCATCAACAGCCATCGCTGTTGCGATCAAATTTCCCTCTGATGAAGATTTGTCAGGAATCAGAAGATTTCAGAGGTTTTCCTGCAGTGTGACACTTACAACCAGCATCAAACAAAGAACTAATAGGAGACCACTTCAAACCACTGTGGTGAAATTCCAAAACATGTCCTACAGTGTGACATGGGAATCATAATTGTTCAGTTTGATAAGCTACAATAATAAAGTATTATTAAAAATCACACAGTGTGAGCCGGGTGTTCTGATCAATCCTCACCTTGATGTATTGAGCTGTTTTCTCAAACTTTTCTTTTATGTTTTCATTACGTTTAAGTTCCTCCTGTAAAGACTTCAGTGCTGTATTGAGCTGCTCCTAGAATTTAAAGTGAAAATATATAAGATACCAGAGATTTATGTAACAGTCGTTGTAATACATAATTTTCGACCCCAGACAACAAAACCTGTAATAAGTCATAAGTGTCAATTTTTGGAAATTGAGTTTTATGAATTTCACATGAATAAAATAAAATTATTACATCTTTATTCTCAGGGATAAACCAGTCTTACCTTCTTTGCTGGAGCCATTTCACTAATGGGTCTGAATGTGTGATTGATGTGTTTCTCTGAATCTCTGCACACTAAACACGCAGGCTGTTTGTCCTCCAGAGTTTGAGTTTCTCACTGTGTAAACTGCAGATCTCCTCAGATCCTGAGGAACGTCTCTTATTTCTCTCCCTCAGGAACGACTCACACACGTTTTTTAAAGCCAGATTAACTAGAGGATCATGTTTTGAGGATCTCCTGCAGATGGGACACTCCTGAGTATTCTTGATTCTCCAAAACTGTTCAAGACACTCTTTACAGAAACTGTGACTACATGATAAAATAACAGGAGTCTTGAAGACATCATGACACACAGGACAAATATAATCATATTCAGCTGAAGAAGCCATTTTCTCACTTTGAGATCCAACAGTCCAAACTTTACTTTCACTTTCTGAATGTTTTTTATGGAAATTACAAAGATCTGCTGTCCGTTTAGAAAACAAAATCCTTTAAAAATCCCTTTTCTCTGTCTTTGTTTCTTCACTGATTGCTGATTCCTGTTTGATTTAGTCTAGAAATCCAGAAAAAAGGAAGTTTGACAAGAAGAAGTGAAATAATCAGAGTCTCTTCCTATTAAGTGTTTCAGTGGTTGGTTCAGTTTATGGTTGTGCTTTAGGTTGTGCAACAGATCAAACAGGAACATCAGAACAAAATGCAGACATTCACATGTAATATATTGTAATAATAAAAACAATAACAGTTAAAGAAAACCAATGTGTTTGTTTTAGTAACTGACCTTATAAAGTTCCCCTTCACACAGATTTGATCTCAGAGTTTGAATGTGCTTAAAGCTGCGTAAATGTTCATATTTAGAAATGTTGCTTTTCCACTGTCAATAGTATAATTTCTTGTTTGCTGTGGTGTATGCCAGAAAGGTGCAATTGATTGAAAGTGAAAGCTTTCCATGTGATTTTAGATTAAAGATGTGAATAGCCACATAAACAACAATGACAGACATACAGCAGACCCTATTCATGATTCTTGGCTCACGTTCAACAGACATTCATTTGTCTGTCACATAAAGATTCCATTCTATCAGCCCAACGACAGAATCCGATGAATGGTCGAAGGTTAAATGCGTCTAAGCCTTTTCTAGCACTTCCAAAATGAATTCTGTTATTTATTGGAATTTATTTATCTTTGCTTTCAGCTCCAAATTCAATCTAACTCCAATATTAAGTGACCGTCAAACTTATACTTTATTTTCAATTAGGAACGGGTCACTTTTGTCATCCATGAATCAATTTAGACTTTTGATTTATATCTGATCCCGTACTCTTCAGTTATACGTTCATTAGGGACCCAGTGCCGCACAGAGTTTTCACGGTTTGCGTGTTTCTCACAATCATGATCTCGACATTCTGAAGTCAGTCAGAAGATGCAGGGTTAACTAATACCCAATTAGTCCAGTTGCCTCCTGCTCACTCATACTAAAAGTGTAGTTAATTTAGTCATTTCCATGCAACTTGCTAAATCAGCGATAATCAGAAATCGAATAGTCTCCGAGCTAAAGTGCCAACTGCTCTAAACAGTCTTGTGCGGTTCGTTTGGATATCATGTACACAGATCAAGGTAGCAGAAGCCTCCACATAATCTATTGGGTATAAAAGATTTCAGGAGAATTCAGAATACATCAAAACTTAACACTTTATTGTCCAGATCAAAGTGCATCACGCCAATTACAGAATCAAACTGTAATGTTAGATGTTAGATGGCCACCTGGCCATCGGGAAGAAGGAGGCGGAGAACCGATGAACTTAATCATTTTAATTGTGAAAATAAAACAAACAGATGGCAGCTCCTCACTGAGACTGTCGTCAAACTGAAAGCAAAAGTATAACAAAGTGTCCATGCCTGGTCCTCTCTTATCTTCCACTGCGGTCTCTCCTCCTTTTATCATTCAGAGCTCCTCTGTGAGACTTGAGACATGTGGCGGGTCCAGGTGTCAGCAGTTAGCACTCACACCACCATGCCTTGCACGCTCACGGCTCTCGGCCCTGCCTTTGGGGTTCGGTTCTCCACGCACACTGCCTCTTGATCCTCCACCAACTGAGAGGTCCTCGATAGCAGTGGCCTCAAATGGAATCTATCCACTCGTCCACCTCTAGAATTTGTGATGGCTCCTCTGGCTGGCGGAATGCTGCTGTCCCCTGCTCCTCCCCCTTCCTGGCAGATGCTCCTCTATCACGGACGAACAAGTTTCGAGGTCAGCGAGGGCGTCTTGGACAGTGTGTTCCTCCTTCTCCCGAGTTTCGGCACCACTGTAATGTTAGATGTTAGATGGCCACCTGGCCATTGGGAAGAAGGAGGCAGAGAACCGACAAACTTTTAAATCATTTTTAATGAGAACATAAAAACAAACAGACGGCAGCTCCTCACTGTAGTCAAACTGAAAGCAAAAGTAAAACATAAAGTGTCCAGGCCTGGTCCTCTCTCGTCTTCCACTGCAGTCTTTCCTTCTTTTATCATTCAGAGCTCCTCCGTGGGACTTGTGGTGGGTCCAGGTGTCAGCAATTAGCACTCACGCCAGCATGCCTCGCACGCTCACAGCTCTCAGCCACGCCCCACTCGCTACACAAACAATAAAAGCCAATTCAGAAGTAAATGCACTACATCAATTACCCAAAGATAAATCTAAGAGTATAGATGGAAGTCTAAATTATACATAGTGTTGAGCTTGAGAGCTCTGCACTACGGGCCAGTCTGAATACAGACTTGCGACCCGAGACATTTCTTCCTTCTCTTTAAGTACCCTAGGAGAGAGCAATGAATGATTATTTTGTTAAAGTCAACCAGTGACTTAAAGATATACTCATCTGATTTAATCAAAAGTTATTAAAGATCTTGAACAAAACCTTGTTACCAGTCACACCTTATCAATACCACCAGTCACACCTTATCAATACCAGAGGGGAAGTCTATCCCGGGCCTTTTTCTTCAGATTCCAGAGTTTTTGTTGTTTTATTGGAGGGCACATTTAAGTCTGAGAAAAATCCATCCCTACAAAGATGACAATCTTAGTTTAAGCTCGAGTTTAAAGTAAGGAAAAACTTAGAATGTTCAGGTCTAGGATAAAAGTAAAAAAAAAAAAAACTTCTAAACTTCTAGTAATTGTTTTCTTAGTTGCCATTAAAGAGAATCGTCAACATCATGCCTGCTGGTTTTTACACATTTTGAGGTTTAAACTTTCTTTCCAAGACTCAAAATAAAAGTTAAATTACAACCATAAACTTTGTCAATACAATTTAAGATTTGGTATTTTCCAGATTAATATTGTAAACGTATATTTACTTTGATAGTTGTGACAAAAATGCATAATAATATTATGATTGAGGCTCTCGCTGTCTGTCTTAAAATACACTATGTAGTAATAATGTGAAATACAACATAAAACATTTATAAATTATTAATGAACAATAAAGAGCAGATTCATTAAAGGGGTGGTCCACTATGATATCATATTTTAAACTTTAGTTGATGGGTAATGTAGCTGTGTGAACATAAACAACATCTCTGAATGTAAGACGCTCAAAGTTCAATGCAAAGGGAGCCATTGGCATTTACAGAGTTAGCTTAGCAAAGCCTACAGTGAACGAACTTTGGGGACTACAAAAAAATACATCCGGGCTAGTGAGATCACAATCGCTTCAGGTTAGGCGCATTAACCAAGCGCATACACCCCATGCAGAAAAGGGGCATTAACAATTTTGTTACAAACAAACTCATATTTATCCGTCAAACCCCTGTAAACAGACACAATCTTCACCAGCTTTCTACATTGGAAATAATGAACTTGAGTTTGCAAAAGATATGTGAAACATGGGTTCAGCAATGTCCTCTTCATTTTCTGTGACTGATTCAGGCTCAAACTGATACGGCTACACTGATATGATTTACACAACAGAGGCAAAGTGCATGCTATTAGAGGCGTGACGTTTGCTGGTAACGTGGAGCCGATCCACGAATCACAGCACATTATATTAGGTGACCAATCAGAGCCCGTTGAGGGTGGGCCTGCGGAGGAACCAGGAAATAAGATAGTCGTTTTCATGTTAGCTGAGTAGCAGTATAAAATTAACGGTGCTGTATGTAAGTTTTTGACTCTTCTAAAGTAAATAAACACCATCATATGTTTGCAGATATTTAAGAAACAGGCCAAGTGAACATTCTTGTTTATCTGAAAAACAATGCTGAAGTCAGATATTCTGCTTTGAAAATGGACGTTCAGTGCCGGAACGGCTGTCTTGTTTTTGTTTTTTTTAACCTGCCCAATGCCAGCTTACCCAATTATAATTCAGCACCCTGGGTTGCCTTGTTGGAAAACCACATATTTCATTCATTCAGTCAGGAAAACTATCAAAGCATGCGTCCATGATCGAAATGTGACCTCCGGTGGACAGTAGCAGACTCTGAAATGAGACGCAGATTCAGAGTTCCACATGAGGTTATTAATTAGCAAATAATATAAATATCACAAACGTAACATTAGGTGAGCAGGTTACGTTGTAACTGCATGTCCTAACAACACGCTACGTGACGAGATGTGCAGTGATAAGCAATTTGGCTGTTTGCACCAGAGGAAACATGACAGAAATTTAAACACAGCCATTCAGA
Organism: Danio jaintianensis; assembly: GCA_903798115.1. NCBI lineage: Eukaryota > Metazoa > Chordata > Actinopteri > Cypriniformes > Danionidae > Danio > Danio jaintianensis. Next base: position 234,300 of record CAIGQV010007757.1, read on the forward strand.
AGCACAGAATAGTGCACTCACTCACGAGCGACTCAAGGTTTCTAATATAATTAATACATATTAAACCTCTTTAGCATTATTAAATGCACATGCTAAATCACTATGTGTGGGTTTTGAGTCACAGTTCTAAAGTTCAATTTCAGACGGTTTATTTTATTTTCCAGATCTGAGGTGAACTATCTGCTGCTGCTTTCTGTAGTATAACAATAAATGTCATGTCAAATGTCATTCAAACTCACATTATTAGCATTTAACACTGAATAAAGCACATGAGGTGTACCTGAGGTGATCAGTTTATCCTGTTGTTCACCTGTGAGAAATTCTAATATATCAATTCCAGGTGTTGGTTAGGACAAAAACTCCTTTTAATACGGAAAATATTCCTTTTATCGCATGCCGTTGCTTTTATTTTGAACACGGTTTAAATCAGCCTTTAGGCTCGATAGTCTCGCTGTTGGTCCTCAATCTGGCAACCTGCGCTTACGTTTGTTTTGATCCAGGAATGCAATACCTAGTTCAACCACTGGGTTTCAAACTTACATACTGCACCTGTAAGGTAATACATGTGAAATATATGTAAAGAAAACACACTCTGGACCACTTCTTTAATTAAAGTACCATGAATTTTAACCCTAAACAAACTAAAATTAACTAGTTTTACAGTCTTCTATATCGTTATATGCGCATAGTTTTAATATCTTGAAAAACATTTGATAAACCATAATACTACAATTATAAGGGGCAGGGCATAGACAATAAGTCATCACATTTTTTTAGGTTGTGGAACACATTAACTACTTACATTTCTTCCAAATATAAAATACAAATATTGTAATTTAGAGGGGTTTTTTACTTTAAAAAATAATGTTAACAAATGTAAATAATAATGACTGTTTTCCTTTGTTGTGATTTATTAACTCTGAAAACATTATTATTGACTTAAAAATGTAAAGAGTACTCTAAATGTGTTGCGAATGGGAGACGGGAGGCAGTGGTTGGATCCAGTTTTAATTAGAGCACAGGTGTCAAACTCAGTTCCTGGAGAGCCGGAGCTCTGCACAGTTTAGCTCCAACCCTAATTAAACACACCTGATAAAACTAATTGAGTCCTTCAGTCTTGTTTGAAACCTACAGATATAGGTGCGGTCACACTGCACTTTTCTTCCCATAGACTTCCATTCATACGGATGCGAATGCGTCGGACCGGAAACGCAAGCTCGTGCGACAAGTTTCGCAGTTCGCTGCGTTGCAAAGTTCAAGCTTGGTGAACTCTGACCTGCGCAATTGCATCACGTGACAGTGTGAGACCAGTCGATGATCAAAACATGACCTCTCTGGACAGAAATTTTAAATATAGACCAATCCCTAGCTTTTTTTAATGTCTAATTATCTTGTTTAATCCCGCCCCTTTTCGCAGCACCGTACAACAGAATTTTGCATGCTCAAACGTTGCAACTAAACTATGCAGGGCTGCGGCCCTCCAGGAACCCTCCAGTTTGACACCCTTGAATTAGAGAATGTTCAGGCAGGCAATGGTCAAAACAGGAGCAGACAGTCATACAAAAATAATCCAAAGTGTAATCCGTGAAACGTAGAACAGTCGAGACAGGCAACAAAGAATTACAAAAACACAGGAAAAGGCAAGACAAGAGAAAACTCTTCGTAATGACAGCTACACTAATCAGACTCAGCAATGCGAAAGAGTAATTGGAGTAATTAGAGATAATGTCCTTCAGCTGTCTGTAATCAGAGTGAACTTGAAACCGGTGTGTGAATGCAAGGTATGATGGTATGTGTAGTCCGGGAGGATGATGCAGATGGTACTCTTCAGGGTTAATTCCGCTGGTGGTCATCACAACAAAATGACAAAATTTGAAAGAAATGTTACTAATGGTTTACAAAATAAAGCAAAAAATATTTGTGTGTGTGTGACAGAAAACAAGATTTGTTCATAAAAATATCAACAAACAGATAAATAAACGATATAAAGCACATGAGGTGTACCTGAGGTGATAATTGTCCGTTTATCCTGTTGTTCACCTGTGAGAAATAAAAGCCGTTTCTAATATATCAATTTCAGTTGTTGGTTAAAAACTCCTTTTAATATGGAAAATATTCCTTCTATCGCCTGCCATTGCTTTTATTTAGAACACGACTTAAATCAGCCTTTAGGCTCGATAGTCAGGCAGTCTGGCAACCTGAGCTTGCGTTTGTTTTGATCCAGGAATGCAATACCTAGTTCAACCTCTGGGTGTCAAACTTACATACTGCACCTTTAATATATTTGTAGAAATTAAAAATGTCATTTTAGTAATTAAAAAATTATTATTATTATTTGAAATAGAAAAGTGTTTAAATAATTCTAAATCTTTATTGTCGTTGTTGATCAATTCAGTGCATCTAAGCTAAATAAAATTATAAATCTCTTTCGAAGAAATTAAATATTAGAGACATGATGATCCAGATCTACAGAAAGGTCCAGATCTACCGCTGTAATGTTTACTAATTATTCATTCATTCATTTTCTTTTCGGCTTAGTCCCTTTATTAATCTGGGGTCGCCACAGTGGAATGAACCGCCAACTTATCCAGTATATGTTTTACGCAGCGGATGCCCTTCCAGCTGCAACCCATCACTTGGAAACACCCATACACTCTTATTCACACACATACATTACAGACAATTTAGCTTACCCAATTCACCTATAGCGCATGTTTTTGGACTTATGGGGGAAACCAGAGCACCCGGAGGAAACCCACGCCAACACGGGGAGAACATGCAAACTCCACACAGAAATGCCAACTGACCCAGCTGGGACTCGAACCAGCAACCTTCTTGTTAACTGATTACTGGATTGAAAAATTTTTAGATGATTATAAAATTCAAAGAAAGGGTAGTGAGTGAAGGTGGTTGTGTAAGTGTGTAGATGTTCGTTATTTACAGGATCTGAGAAAGACACTGTTCCTCTGTCATAATCCAGATCAACTCGCACTCGATCAAGAGCCTGATCAACGTGAAAGCCAGACCCTGCAGAAACACTCCAGACGTCAGAATGATAGAAACCACTTCTCTTCCTTTGGTTTGATGCTGTTGTTACTCCAAGAGTCCACTGTATACTCGTTTAAAGTCCACATCCCAGCAGTGATTTCCAGAGTTAAAACCCTCTGAACCCAAAACACAGCGCTGACAGTCAAATCTCTCTGGATTATCAGGAACTGGTTGTTTGTTTGTTCCGTTTGTCACTCTGGTCAGATCATCAGACAGGAGGTGACATTCATGTGCAGTGTTTGGATCCAGAATGACAGGAGCTGAAGAGACAAAATCAACAGCTGCTTTTATTCTTATCTACATTTATTGATCAGTTTAATATTATTCTGAATTATGACACTCGTCTGTTGATCAAACACATCAGACATTTTCCTCTTATCACTGTCAGTGTTATTAGTATTTCTGAAATCTGTGCAAAAGTGCATTTAATAAAATGGGATTAAAAAATAAAGATCTTATTTGTTAAAATAATAATATTGAAAGGAAACACTTTTAATAACGTTCTGTTTAGAGTTTTAAATCAGTTTTATTATGAAGTGAGTGAATAAAAATAAATAAAATTAAATATATAACATTTCAAAAGCAAAGCAGTAAGAACTATATTTTACACAGTGAGACAGATTAACCAGTCAACAATTCTCTAATTCATCTACTAGTTCATTCATTCATTCATTCATTTTCTTTTTGGCTTAGTCCCTTTATTAATCTGGGATCGCCACAGCGGAATGAACCACCAACTTATCCAGCATATGTTTTACGCAGCGGATGCCCTTCCAGCTGCAACCCATCACTGGGAAACACCTATACACTCTCATTCACACAGCAGGATACACTACGAACAATTTGGCTTACCCAATTCACCTATAGCGCATGTGTTTGGACTTGTGGGGGAAACCAGAGCACCCGGAGAAATGCCAACTGATCCAGCCGAGGCTCGAACCAGCGACCTTCTTGCTGTGAAGCGACAGCGCAGTGGGTAGCGCCACCCGCCCTCATCTACTAGTTATAGTGATAAAATATAGATTTTCAGTTTTTGCTTTCCACTAAATATTACATGATTTTTTTGTCAATCATCTTTGAGGAATATTGAAATACAAGTTTGAGATTCTTGAGTGTGAACAATTATGTGTGGGGAAAAACCTGCATGATCTCCAGTGTGTGTGTAATGCTGTGTTCACACCAGACGCAGTTTGTGTGAATTAATCGCGATTTTCTTGCGTAAATAGACGCGTGAACATTTTGAGTTTACTTGCGTCATTCATGCGTCAAATTCGCTTCATTCGTGTGTCAAATTCAATTCAGAATAGACATGGATTCGTGTCATGGGCAGGGTTTCTGTCTGCCCGGTGACTCTAGCTTCGTTGCTAAATGGCTAACATGGATTTTTTTGAGAGAGTAGCTGTGTTTTAGGAAAACAGCGTAGATTCGTTCAGCGCCATGTCTGAGTCCACTAGATCCTTTCAGAGGTGCACCCAGTTCTGTGAGTTCATCAACTCCTCCAGAAACTAAACCTGGATGATGGAGGCTTTCAGCGGTGCTTCAGACTGAACCGAGCCCATTGCCCCTCAGGTCACTAACAACAGGCGTCATACGCCAACAGGCTACGTCATAATCACGGCCCTACAAGAGCAAGCTCCTGATTGGTTAACGCAGTGCAAATGTCCTCTAAAGTTCAGATTTTCCAACTCGAGCGATTCGCACAAAATGTGTCATTCGCAGCGCAGGTCTGTTGGCGTCTTTGCATTGACTTAATATGTAAATAACTCACGCTTGACGCTTCATCCGCATCTGGTGTGAACGCACCATAACAGCTCAGACTCATACTGGACAATGTCCTGCATCTTCTTCCAGACTCTGAACGGCAGGTT
>CAIGQV010007757.1:239615-267293 GCA_903798115.1 Danio jaintianensis
TAATCTGACGCTCTGTGTGCTCAGCTTGAGCCTGAAATCAAACCACATTCACTTCAATGTGGGTTAATGAACTACAGCTGTAACTTTATGAAGTACTAGTACTGTAGTTTATGTAGTTGTGTCTCTCTTTCCAATATTACATTAGTGAGTCATCAATATTTGCTTCTTATTTTTCCAGAATAGAAAATGTATTATTTCTAAAAACTTGTTTCATTAACTTCAAGGAGTATATATATTATAAGTGACCTGTAATGATCAAATATTCTGATCAATCCTCACCTTGATGTGTTGAGCTGTTTTCTCAAACTCTTCTTTCATGTTTTTATGATGTTCAAGTTTCTCTTGTAAAGACTTCAGTGCTGTATTGAGCTCCTCCTTGAATTTAAAGTGAAACTCTATAAGGTACTAGAGGTTTATGTAATGTATTCATATAATACACAAGATGAGCAAATTTTATGTGCATCATATATAATACACATCTTCTTTTTTCTCTAAGATTATAAACCTGACTTACCTTCTTTGCTGGTGCCACTTCACTGATGGGTCTGAATGTGTGATTGAGGTGTTTCTCTGAAGTACAACAAACTAAACACACAGGCTGTTTGTCCTCCAGACAGAAGAGTTTGAGTTTCTCACTGTGTAAACTGCAGATCTCCTCAGATCCTGATGAACGTCTCTCATTTCTCTCCCTCAGGAACGACTCACACAAGTTTTTTAAAGCAAGATTAACTGGAGGATCTTCTTTTGAGGATCTTCTGCAGACGGGACACTCCTGAGTATTCTTGCTTCTCCAAAACTGTTGACGACACTCTTTACAGAAACTGTGACTACACGACAGAAGAACAGGAGTCTTGAAGATATCATGACACACAGGACAAATATAATTATATTCAGCTGACGAAGCCATTTTCACTGTTTGAGCTCCAGCTAAACTTTAATTTCAGTCTGTTCACAATCACAAAATCTTCTCGAAATTCCTCCTGTTTTCTTCTAATTATTCATTGACTGCAGTCAGTTTGACAGAAGATAAATAATGAGAGTTTCTTCCTGGTCAGTGTTTCAGAGGGAGGATCAGTTTATGATCATCATCAGATCTGTTGCTTCAAAGGTCAGACAGGAACAATAAAGCAAAACGCAGTCAAAGTAAGAGAACATATAAACTGTTAAAGGAAATAGACTCTTTTTTTATTTATTTATTGCCCTTCATTTGTCACATTTTCTTCAGGGTCCTTCATGAACAAATCTTATTCAATATGATTTATTCACATGCTGAAGAAATAAAATTAGCATGTCTGCTTATCATTCTGGCTGTTCAGTAAATAGAAATCTACCAATGGTGATTCAACATGCTGCTTCACCTAGAAATAACCCACTCAGTTTGTGTCCTTGTACCGGATCTGCCACAGGTCTTATTACTGAAATTGAACCAAACAATTCTATAAAATAAAAAGACTTTATATACCTGGAAGTGCTAACAAGTATTTGGGTTTAGACAAAGACTTTAAACATTCATTCATTCATTTTCAAGAAGGTCGCTGGTTCGAGCCTTGGCTGGGTCAGTTGGCGTTTTTGTGTGGAGTTTGCATGTTCTCTCCGTGTTGGCGTGGGTTTCCTTCGGGTGCTCCGGTTTCCCTCACAAGTCAAAAGACATGCGCTATAGGTGAATTGAGTAAGCTAAATTGTCCGTAGTGTATGTGTGTGAATGGGAGTGTATGGGTGTTTCACAGTGATGGGTTGCAGCTGAAAGGGCATCCGCTGCGTAAAACATATGCTGGACAAGTTGGCGGTTCATTCCGCTGTGGCGACCCCAGATTAATAAAGGGACTTAGCCGAAAAGAAAATGAATGAATGAATAATTATCTTTTCTAGAATTTGAGTTTCTATGATCGTTCTGTTCCTGTCAAGTTATTTTGATTTTTACACTTAAATTTTTGGATGTTTGTGCAACCTTTCTCCTGTGATTTCTTGTGGATTATTATTAGAGAACTCTTCCATTTATTTACTGATTCATTTTAATGTTGTGACAAAATAGATCTGAGAAAACATGTTGTGTTCTGCATGTCAGGCCAGGTGTTGATGGACTCTTATGGTCTAGTTTAATAATCAGTTCTCACTATTAACTCGTGAATTATTATGTGTCTGTTATTAAAGATATTGACTGTTTATTAGTACTTATAAAGTACATATTGAGCATGATCTTATTCTGCATCCCTAATCCAACCCAATATCTAAACCCAACTACTACCTTAATAACTATTAATAAGCAGCAAATTAGGAGCTTATTGAGCTAAAAGTCATATACCTCTTCAGGAGCTGCTCATCAACCCGATATGTTCATCAGAGGCCATGTCAAATGTATGAGAAATTCTGTACCAATCATACATTCAGCTCCGGGACTTGGATCTTTATTTTTCACAGAGAGCTGGTAAAATGCTGGTGATGTTGTCCTCTGGGAGAAATTCCTCCAGTGCACTGTACCTTTCGTAACACTTAATGGTCTGTTGACCACGGTGGTACTCCATCTTCTGTGTTTATGAATTATTATCACTGCAAACTTTGGCCTGTTGGTGTTTTTATGTCATTTTAGCTGCCAATGAAGAGTAATTAAACATATCCTGTGTTTAGGCACACAGCTATAGATCATCTAAATACAATATACATAATAAATACTATATTATAGCACAGAAACAGCACTCCTAAGAGTTACAAATGACCTCCTTCTGTCGTCCGATCGTGGTTGCATTTCTCTCTTAGTGTTATTGGACCTCAGTGCTGCATTTGATACAATCGATCATAATATTCTCCTTGGTATGCTTGAAAATTATGTTGGTATTACAGGAACTGCATTGGCCTGGTTCAGGTCTTATCTATCTGAACATTATCAATTTGTATCAGTTAATGAAGAAGCATCATACAGATCAAAAGTACACTGAGGGGTACCACAAGGCTCAGTTCTTTGTCCCTTACTTTTAACACTATATATGCTACCGCTAGGTTATATCATTAAAAAGCATGGAGTTAGCTTCCACTGTTATGCTGATGATACACAACTTTATATCTCCTCTCAACCTGATAATTTGTATGAATTTATGAAATTAACAGATTGTATAACTGATATTAAAAATTGGATGATAATAACTTTTAATTATTAAATTCAGATAAAACTGAGGTCTTGCTTATTGGACCCAAAAACCTCAGACGAAAAAACCTAGAACACTGTCTAACCCTTGATGGATTCTCAGTTCAGTCTTCTTCAGTCAAAAACTTGGGGGTGATTTTTGATAGCAACCTGTCGTTTGAAGGCCAGATTTCAAGCATCTGTAAAACTGCATTTTTTCATCTTAAAAATGTTGCCAAACTTCGACACATGCTATCAATGTCTGATGAAGAAAAGCTTATTCATGCTTTCATGACCTCTCGGTTAGACTATTGTAATGCGTTACTAGGTGGTTGCCCTATTGGTCTAATTAACAAACTTCAGCTAGTTCAAAATGCAGCAGCTAGAGTGCTTTCCAGAACAAAGAAATATGATCATATTACTCCAGTTCTTTCATCATTGCATTGGCTCCCTATTAAATATCGTATAAATTGTACAATTTTATTGACTACCTACAAAGCCCTGAACCTGGTGTATTATAGCCCCTCAAGTCCACTACGCTCAAATAATTCTGGACAATTGATTATTCCCAGAACATCAAAATCAATCAGAATATCAAGATCTTTCTCATATCTGGCACCTAAACTCTGGAACAGCCTTCCCAGCACAGTTCGGGAAGCAGACACACTCTGTCAGTTTAAAACTGGATTAAAGACACATCTCTTTGCATACACATAAAACACAAATGCTTTTGAAATACAAATCCTTTAAAGGATTGTTAGTCTGCATTATTTAGGGCAACCGGAGCCGGGAACACTTCCCAAAAGACATTATAATTTGAACGGCATCTGCGCTTATGTTAGTCTTTTTTTTTATTTATTCCCGAGGTTTCCATAATCCTGGACCAGGCCGTATTCTGAGCAGCTGCTGTGGTGGTCATGGAGGAGTGGAGAGCATGAGACTGATTCCTGTAAGACCCCAGTGACAGACGAGTCTTCGCATTATCCTGAAGGGCCAGCCTGTACACCAGCCGGTGACCTTCTCACACCTGCAGCTTCTCCACGATAAACGTCCAGCGTTCTCCAGCCTGCGGTGCCTAGACTGCAGCTCTGCACAAGACGTTTGGCCATAGGAGAAATGGTCGTGCCCAACTGAGCCTGGTTTCTCTATAGGTTTTTTTTCCTTCACTTTCGCCAATTGGTAAAGTTCGTTCCTCGCCGCTGTCGCCACTGGCTTGCATGGTTCCCGAACATGGTTACCTGTGGAGCTGCGCATCAATGGATTTGCTCTTCAGTGTTTGGACTTTCAGCAGTGAAAATTAAACCACACTGAACTGAACTAAACTGAACTTAAACTCTGAAAACTGGACTGACACTGTTTCAATTTACTATAATCTTCTATGTTAAGCTGCTTTGACACAATCTACATTGTAAAATCGCTATAGAAATAAAGATGAATTGAATTGAATAAAGACTTCATTGCTGAATTCTCATTTCTGAATTCTTCATTGCTGAGTTTTCATAAACACCGGTATCTCATTGGTAAAGATTAATTCTGGGAGATTTCTATATTCATGTTTACTGTAAAACACAATCTTTAGTTAAGGAATTTATGTGTATGATGGATTCCTTTCATTTGATTCAATTAGATTCAGGTTTTACTCATATAAAAGGGTCATACCCTAGTGAAATAAAAATTTATACTTAAGCACAATATATTAATATGTACTTTAGTATAACTAAATGTATTTGTGGCACCCTATATACTTGTAAACTTTCAAACTTCTTTCATTTATGGATGATTGAGGCCACTGAGCTCACTGGGACCTTCAATACTGTATAATTCTTTTTCTTGTACCTTTCCCAGATCTGTGCCTCAATATAATTCTGTTTTAAGCTGTGGTCACACTGGACTTTTCTCCCCATAGACTTCCATTCATATGCACACAAATGCGTCAGACCGAAAATGCAAGCTCGTGCGAAGTTCAAGCTTGGTGAACTCTGACCTGCGAAATCGCATCACGTGACTGCGTGAGACCAATCAATGATCAAAACATGACCTTTCTGGACAGAAATTTAAAATATAGACCAATCGCTTGCTTTTTTTTAAATGTCTAATCATCATGTTTAATCCCGCCCCTTTTCGCAGCGCCAGACGACAGAATTTTGCATGCTCAAACTCTAATGTGACCGCGGCATCAGAGGTCTGGAGACAATTACTTAGACTTCATGGTTTGGTTTGTGCTCTGAAATGCACAGTGAACAGTTGGACCTTATATAGACAGGTGTGTGCATTTCCAAATCATGTCCAGTCATTCATTCATTCATTTTCTTTTCGGCTTAGTCCCTTTATTAATCTGGGGTCGCCACAGCGGAATGAACCGCCAACTTATCCAGCATATGTTTTACGCAGCGGATGCCCTTCCAGCTGCAACCCATCACTGGGAAACATCCATACTCACTCATACACACACATACACTACGGACAATTTAGCCTACCCAATTCACCTATAGCGCATGTCTTTGGACTTGTGGGGGAAACTGGAGCACCCGGAGGAAACCCACGCGAACACGGGGAGTACATGCAAACTCCACACAGAAACGGCAACTGACCCAGCCGAGGCTCGAACCAGTGACCTTCTTGCTGTGAGGTGAACATGCTACCCACTGCGCCACCGTGCAGCCCCATGTCCAGTCAACTGAATTTAATTGAATCTCAAGGAGGATCAGTGGTGGAGCACCTGAGCTCAATTTTGAGTTGAATTTTAAAGGCTGTGAATACTTATGTACTTGTGATTTATTTTGGCTTTTTATTTGAATAATTTTGCAAAGATTTCCAAACTTCTTTAACATTGTCATATATTTAAAACATTTTCCCATAAGGCTGTAATATAAAATGTGGAAAAAGTGAATTGCTGTGATTACTTTCCGGATGTGCTGTATATTAGTGAAGTAGTGCAGAGGATAGTCAATGTGCCAGGATGCAGACCGTAATATTTGAGCATCACTGTGGTGTTAGTTTTCAATGTGATTACTATTATCCAGATGCAGACACGGGAACTTGAAATCAGCAACACTCTCCACAGTCCCCATTGATATAAATGGGCAGAGTCTCTGATCTGTTCCTACTGAACTCCACTATAATTCCTTTGTTTTTGTGGTGTTGAGGACTAGGTTGTTGTCACTGCACCATAAAACCGGTTTATCTACCTCATCGCTGTATGCAGTCTCATCTCCTCCTGTGATGGACCATTGTAGTGTCGTCTGTGAACTACACAATCGAATTGCAGGGGTGTTAAACTCAGTTCCTGGAGGACTGGATCTCTGCACAGTTTAGCTTTAACTCTGTTTAAATACACCTGATCAAACTAATTGAGTCCTTCAGGCTTGTTTTAAACCTATGAGGTATGTGTGTTGAAGCAGGATTGGAAAGAAACTGCAAGCTGCGGCCCTCCAGGAACTGAGTTTGACACGCCTTGTGTAGAGAGGGTACATTAGGGGACTCAGCACACATCCTTGTATAGTTATATTATACTATTATAGTTCAAAATAGTATATAATTATGCAATCTAAAATATAATGGTAGTCAGGGGTGGACTGGGATAGCATTTTCACCCCGGAAAATAATTTTACCTCAGGCCACATAAGCGATCGGTAAGTGAAGAGCCAGGGGCGGTCGTTCGGTAGCCGAAGGGCTGGCGGTGGGGGGGCGGGGGGGGTTGGTTAGGTGTTGCGGCGACTGAAGAGCGGGGGAGGAGGGGGTGGGAGGGGGATGTGTGGTTGCGGCGACTAAAGAATAGGGGGGTGGGGGGTGGCATGGGAGGTGTTGCGGCGATCGGTAAGTGAACAGGAGGGCAGGCCAGATTTACTCTGGCAGGCCAGATTAACCGTCAGGCCACCAGGAAATGTCCCGGTGCTCCCTATGGCCAGTCCGCCCCTGATGGTAGTCTTTAAACAATGTACATCTACAAAAAGAAATATTGTCAAATAGTAATTTACTGGCAACAATACAAAACTGAATTGCTTGTATGATCTCAGTTTAGTCTGAGTCTGTCTTTTGTTGTAAAGTGTAAAAATACTGTATGCTGGTTTCCTGGTCGTAATTTTTATTCCAGTAAGCTACATTTTAAAATTATAATATTAGTTGATTGTCAACATATATTCATTCATTCATTCATTCATTCAGTTTCTTTTCGGCTTAGTCCCTTTATTAATCTGGGGTCACCACAGCGGAATGAACCGCCAACTTATCCAGCATATGTTTTACGCAGCGGATGCCCTTCCAGCTGCAACCCATCACTGGGAAACACCCAAACACTCTCATTCACACACTACGGACAATTTAGCTTACCCAATTCACCTATAGCGCATGTCTTTGGACTTTGGGAAACCGGAGCACCTGGAGGAAACCCACGCGAACACAGGGAGAACATGCAAACTCCACACAGAAATGACAATTGATCCAGCTGAGGCTCGAACCAGCGACCTTCTTGCTGTGAGGCGACAGCGCTACCCACTGCGCCACCACGCTGCCCTTGTCAACATATAGCTAAGTATAAAAATAAGCACTTTAGAGGTTAAAATATTTTTTTCAGTGAACAGACCATCATAAAAAGTGTGAAAAGTGATAATACTATTGATAACAGAATCATGAATATTTTCTTTGCTTTTTCTTATTAAACTTCAGTCATCTATCAGCTCTCTGTGATGTTCTGCTGCTTCAGTTCAGTATGTTACATGACTGCCCCCTGCTGATCATGACTCCCCTGTGTTACAGCATTCTGTGTGTAGCGCCCTTTTCCTATGGCTAGGAAAGGGCCCTGGATTCTTATAAATTAGATCGCTCTAATTTGTATTTTAACCCCAAAAAGAAACCCATAACCTGATACCAATTAATATAAATAATAAACACAACCAATCTGGTACAAAATTACCTTTCCAAATTTACTTAAATACAATTAAACAAACATTCATTCATTCATTCATTTTCTTTTCGGCTTAGTCCCTTTATTAATCTGGGGTCGCCACAGCGGAATGAACCGCCAACTTATCCAGCATATGTTCTACGCAGCGGATGCCCTTCCAGCTGCAACCCATCTCTGGGAAACATCCATACACACTCATTCACACGTACACTACGGACAATTTAGCTTACCCAATTCACCTATACCGCATGTCTTTGGACTTGTGGGGGAAACCGGAGCACCCGGAGGAAACCCACGCGAACACGGGGAGAACATGCAATTAAACAAACAAAGATATACAAACAAAAGAAATAAAGGTTTGTTTCAAAATAAAGCTTTTCGTTTTCCTTTTTTCAAACTAAATTAAACAGCAAGATCAACAGTTCATTTTAAAAAAACTCAAAAATAGTCCATATAAAATGAATCGAGCAATAAATAAACCCCGTTACAGGCCTGTGTCGGTGCTGCCGTTCGTAGTGGCATAAAACACAGTTGCCCCTTCGCCCTAAGGGCAAATAAATAACAGTTTAGTCTTACCAGAGCCCAGGGAACACATCAGAACCGGAACTACAGTTCATGAGGGAATAGAGGGGAGTCGGCCATGTGATGTCGTGTCCAACGCTGCCAGAGGAGCCACTAAGATATCCTGGTTTCTCAGGCCGCTATCTGGAATGTCTGGGTTCGTTGATGTATATGACAATAATTTTTCGCGGAGATCTCCACCTTAGCGGCTAACACTGTATTTCAAGAGTTCACACTTAGCTGATGATTGATTATAAAGCTTGTTTGGCATGCTGTCCCGGGAGAGAGCCCTGCTTCATAAGATCCTAGAGCCCGGGGCTCCCTCTCGTTGCAAGGCGAGAGGGGAGTTTGACCTCAGGTAGACTAGAGAACTCCCCTGCTGTAGTAGCTAATGAACAGATAGTGATTGCTCTTAAGAGATAACTACTTACTAGGAGCATGTCTATGGTGCCGATTTTGATTAGTCAATTGACTTAAGTTGCGTGTTTTTGAACGGTGGGAGGAAACCGGGTAACCCGGGGGAAACCCACGTAAGCACAGGGAGAACGTGTAAACTCCGCACAGAAATGTCGACTGGCTTGGTAAGGACTAAAACCAGTGACGTTCTTGCTGTGAGGCAACAGTGCTAACCACTGTGCCACCCATCTAGGAAAGGAGTAGGGGTGGAAGGGGGGATTCTTCAAAACGAAGATGGCTGTTATATGAAACTTAGGGTATTTATAGTGGCTTAGGAATCGTCTGATTGGTGAATCATAAATTGAATAATGCGGGACCGACCACGAGCAATCATAAGCACGTGATCCTCTCGAAATTAGTGAACACAGTGTCACAAATAGTCTGATGATATCCAAAAGAGGAAATTGCTATCCTCACAATCATAGACATGTAAATCTCTCTTCAGTTCTCTTTTCGACAATTATTGGAGCAAATTGTCCCTCTCACACCAACTTTCACCCCGACATCCCCACACAATGCTCTTCCGCCCCTTCATATACCTTCCGGGATATCTCTTCCCGGTCACCACCTCTGTCACAACACAACAGGTAAGACTTTTAAATTAAATATTGATACAAATTCAGAAACAAAACATCCATCATACAATAAATAAATAATAAACGAAATATAATATTTAACTATTACTAAACAAATAAATTAATTGACAACTGGGCTTCATGTGTGTTTCTGCAAAATACACCGGTGTCACATAAGATCAGGTTCCTCAGACATTTTTGCAGTTATTCCTGTCATTTTATATTTAATTATTTGTATTTATGTAAATATGAGGCTTAAATACTGCATTTTAGTGGCCAATTTGTGCTTGGAAGCTCATCAGCTGATAATGTGCTCGCTTTTTGATGTACTTGTGTTACAACAGTCTGAGTTTCTGGGAAATACACAGAAGATCACATTCCTCAGTGGCCACATATTTAATTATGAGGCTTATATTCTGCATTTTAGTGGCCATTTATCTACAAATTTTTGCTTGTGCTTGAAAGCTTGTTGGCTGATAATGTGCTTGCTTTTTGGTGTACCAAAATTATTTCCTGCAATTTTGTCATATAGTTTACCATACTATATTACTACTTAAGCATTTATTTACAAATATGTATTTAAGCTGTACGTTTTATATTACAGTTTTATAAATAATGTAATGAGATTAGTGTTTTAAATGTAACATTTTGATTAAAAAAAAATTAAATGTTGGTGTGTACAGTACTGCTGTCACGTCTGCTTTCCACATAGGCACAGGATAACAGGAATTGTCAAAACCACGTAGATTTATTTACAACACACTCACTGGAACATAGACAATACAATACCGGACCATGAAGGTAACAAACTAAGGGGTATATATACACATGGGCTAATGGAACACAGGAGGGAAACACAGGTGAAACTAATGAACAGAACAAAGGAGCACATGATCACAACACAGAACAGACACCTGACAACTGCAGTCAAAATTGTTTAGACCATCTCTCATAAAAACAACACAAATATTTCTGGAATCAGTTAATATTGTATATTATTGTATTGTAAATAATAAAATTAATGACTGTAGCCCATTGTAATTTCCTCAAAAGTCAGATAAACTGAAAAAAATAAAACATAATAATAATAATAATAATAAATAATCATGAGCTGCTTCGTGATTTTCCCAGCCTCTCTGTCAACGCTTCTAAAAGACAAATAAGACTTGACTTACCTCAGCAGCTGGAGGAAGAGTAGCAGAAACTCAAACCTTCTTTGGTATATTATAGTGAAAAAATATCACTCGCCTGGATATCACGTCACCACTTTATAAGAAGTTACCCATCTTCCCAGTCACAGAATCTAATGGCATGTGTGAAGGTTAAATGTAAGCATTTTCTTGATGAATACATTATTTATTTAGATTTGTTTAAATCTGAATCTGCCTCCTTCACCTCCTCAACCAGAACTCAGGTCACAGAATGTTTATGCTCTTTATATAGAGTATCTTGTAAATGTATAATTTTAGATTGTCATATTTAGTATAATTTTAAATGTCTCTGTGTGATTGGTAAATGGTCTCAATTTTGCATTAGTCACTTGTATTATGATAATTATTGTCTGTTGATTTGAGTTTGGGAAAATTCTGTCCTACTGAAGTGTGAAATTATGACCAGACAGAGGTCTTGGTGAAGCTTTTATTATCTTGAATTTATGGTTGTTTGTTCTGAGTTGAGTATTTAAGGGAAAGATGTAAAAATGTCATTGCGATCTTGTAGCCAAGATACCTAGTTGCAGTGAGTGAGTCTCTAAACTTAGCATCAAGACTTATACGCTGCGACGTACAACCCCAAATCAGAACAAATTGGGACAGTATGGGAAACACAAATAAAAATTGAAAGTAGTGATTTCCAAATTTACTTTGATTGTATTTTATTTAACGACTAGCACACAATAACCTTTATTGAAAGCAGTACAGAACAAGAAGAATAACATTTATTTTTTCTTTTGCTATTTTCAGTTAAGGATTAATAATTTAGTAATTAATATTCATTGTATTTTAATTCCTTGAGTTGTGGTGGATTGCATTTAGTTTTTCTTTTATATTTTTGAAGTGTGATAAATTAGTAGAGAGCATTATAAATTTAACCACACACCTTCATATTAGAGAACCTGGCATCACCCATAAATATTTCCAACAGGAGTCAGGGGGTGTTACATTATAATTAACTATTAGAGACATGATGAAAACATAAAGATCCAGATCTACAGCTGTAATGATTACTGACCACTGGATGGCAAGATAGTCAAAGACTTTAAATAACCACACCAGAAGAAAGGGTAGACAGTGTCAGTGAAGGTGGTTGTGTAAGTGTGTATATGTTTGTTATTTACAGGGTCAGAGAAAGACACTGTTCCTCTGTCATAATCCAGATCAACTCGCACTCGATCAAGAGCCTGTTTAACAATAAAATTAGATCGTACAGAACATCTGTATGAAACACTCCAGACATTAGTATCATAGAATTCTTCTCCCTTTCTCTGGTTTGATGCTGTTGTTACTCCAAGAGTCCAGCACTGACTCTCTTTAACCTCCACGACCCAGCAGTGTTTTCCTGAGTTAAAACCCTCTGAACCCAAAACACAAGGACAATAGTCAAATCTCTCTGGATTATCAGGAACTGGTTGTTTGTTTCTTCTGTTTGTCACTCTGGTCAGATCATCAGACAGGTCGAGTCGTGGATTTGCAGTGTTTGGATCCAGAATAACAGGAGCTGAAGAGACACAATCAACAGCTGCTTTTATTCTCATGTTCATGTAATGATCAATACAGATTATTATATAGTATGAAACTCGTCTGTTGATCAAACACATCAGACATTTTCCTCTCATCACTGTCAGTGTTATTAGTTTTATTATCAGTGTTTAATGCATTTAGATTCAAACACGTGGGATTCAAATATTTGTTTAGTATTCAGACCCCTTAAATTTTTCACTGTTATATTGCAGCAATTTTTTTCCTCATTAATGTGCACACAGCACCCAATATCGACAGAAAAACACAGAATTGTTGACATTTTTGCAGATTTATTAAAAAAGAAAAACTGAAATATCACATGGTCCTAAGTATTCAGACCCTTTGCTTTGACACTCATGTATTTAACTCAGGTGCTGTCCATTTCTTCTGATCATCATTGAGATGGTTCTACACCTTCATTTGAGTCCAGCTTTGTTTGATTATACTGATTGGACTTGATTAAGAAAGCCACAAACCTGTCTATATAAGACCTTACTGCTTACAATGCATATCAGAGCAAATGAGAATCATGAGGTCAAATGAACTTCCTGAAGAGCTCAGAGACAGAATTGTGGCAAGGCACAGATCTGGCCAAGGTTACAAAAAAATTCTGCTGCACTTAAGGTTCCTAAGAGCACAGTGGCCTCCATAATCCTTTAATGAAAGACGTTTGGGTTGACCAGAAGCCTTCCTAGAACTGGCTGTCCGGCCAAACTGAGCTATTGGGGGAGAAGAGCCTTGGTGAGAGAGGTAAAGAAGAACCCAAAGATCACTGTGGCTGAGCTCCAGTGATGCAGTCGGGAGATGGGAGAAAGTTGTAAAAAGTCAACCATCACTGCAGCCCTCCACCAGTCGGGGCTTTATGGCAGAGTGGCCCAACGGAAGCCTCTCCTCAGTGTAAGACACACTAAAAAAACACCAGAAGGACTCCAAGATGGTGAGAAATAAGATTATCTGGTGTAATGAGACCAAGATAAAACTTTTTGGTCTTAATTCTAAGTGGTATGTGTGGAGAAAACCAGGCACAGCTCATCACCTGTCCAATATAGTCCCAACAGTGAAGCATGGTGGTGGCAGCATCATGCTGTGGGGGTGTTTTTCAGCTGCAGGGACAGGATGACTGGTTGCAATCGAGGGAAAGATGAATGCGGCCAAGTACAGGGATATCCTGGACAAAAAGGTGTAGTGTCAAAAAGTGAACTTTTGTCATGAGTGGTGTTAAAAAAGGGTGCTTGGCTCTGTGTCTAACTGTGTTGAAAGTGCATCAGGAACTACATTGCATGGTCCTTTTCGGTAATGAACATTAAAATGAAATCCTTGGAGACATATGGTCCACCTTTCCAACCTGGAGGATGGCTTTGGATGTTGAAAGGTCCAGACTAATGCACCATGATCAGTTATGACCTCAAAAGGCTTACCTTCCAGGTAGTGTCGCCATTTCTCCACTGCCCATACAACAGCCAGACATTCCTTTTCTGAGTTGGAGTATGCCTTTTCTGGTCCTTGTAAAAGTTGCAATCCATAAACCACCACTCTCTCCTGTCCTCCTATTTCTTGAGTAAAAACTGCTCCTAAACCAGACTCACTGGCATCAGTTTGGACTTTAAAAGCACTGTCTACATCTGGTGATCTGGAATAGCCTTTTACAACATCTATCGAGAGCCCCCTTGATAGCCGATCCACAGCTCTTCCAATGGAATACTCACATTTAGGTGATGTCTTTTGCCCGAAACAAGCCTCCCAATTATGACCTCACAGACTATGGGACTACTCAATCAACCTCTTAACTGTTGAACCAGTGCCCATAGGTAAAATCTACTCCATTATCATTCCTAACAGAAGGCCATGGAAGAGTACATTGAGGAGACTTTATAACAAGACATCTGTCTATCCACTTTCCATACTGCATCCAGCTTTTTCTTTGTAGCCAAAGAGGACGGAGTCTTGCGGCCTTGTATAGACTACCGAGCATTAAATAAAATCACCGTAAAATACAGGTATCATCTTCCCCTTGTCCAAGCTGCACTGGAACAGCTATGCGGAGCCAGGATCTTCACCAAGCTGGACTTCAGAAGTGCTTATAATCTCATACGTGGGGGGGGGGGGGACGAATGGAAGACTATCTTTGTGACACCTACTGGCCATTATGAATATCTCATCATACCGTATAGACTGGTAAATGCCCGAGGGGATGAGGGGAAGGTTGAAGCCATCAAGACCTGACCCAAACACACCTAAGGAACCAATTTATTGCCTGGACTGACTATGCACAGAACTCTCTTCATCAGCTCTCTACCAATCTCACCCCCTTCCAGTGCGTACTCGGTTATCAACCACCTCTGTTCCCCTGGTGTGGGGAACCTTCAGAATTACCATCAGTAAATCATTGGTTCTGAGAGAGTGAGAGGGTCTGGGACTTTCGAACATCTCCACACATCTCCAGCATGCAGCATGACATCACAAACTCCATGTGGATTTCTGGAGAACCAATACTTCCACCTTCAAACCAGGGCAAAAAATATGGCTCTCTACCAGGGACATCTGACTAAGACTTCCCTGCAAAAAGCTGAGTCCCAGATTCATTGGTCTCTTCCCCTTCATGTCAAATCAATCCAGTTCCACTCCCTTCACAATATAGGATTCTCCCTACATTCCACGTCTCTCTGCTTAAACCCTACCACTCACCTGTTTCATACCTGTTTCAACAGAGCCTGTAGACGAACCTCCTCCTCCAATAGTCCTAGAAGATGGTACAGTCTATGCTGTGAAGAAGATCCTGAGTTACCGACGTCGTTGAGGTAAGTTAATCTGTAAGAATATCTGGTGGACTGGGAAGGATATGGGCCTGAGGAAAGATCATGGTTCCCAAGAAAGAATATCCTTGATCAAAATCTCCTGGCAGAGATCCACACTACCTATCCTTAAGATCCAGGACCACGTGGTCGAGGTCGGCTTCCAAAAGCACACAAGTCTCACTAACACACTGTCTGATCTCCCCTGTGAAAAAGGACTCAGAACTCATGCCAAGCTACTTACCTGTATTCCTGCTCCAACACTCCCGATCTCCTTTGTCTGCTCCTCATGTTCCTGTGTGTTTGCTCTTCTACCCTACCTGCATCCTTTTCCTGATAGCAGCTCCTGGAAACTCACTCCTGCATCCCACAAACTCCAGATACCTGGTAAAACCGAAATATATTTGTAACAAAATTGATGGCTCCTTGGACATCAGGAAGAAGGAGGCGGAAAGACTCGAGACTGGAGTGATGCTCACCTGCTAAATTTTCATTTAGACTGCTCTTTTTTGTGAAACGCCCAGGGATGGGAGGAACACCCAGCTTGACTTCAGCTGAATGAGAGAAGAATCTTAAAGTATTCTTCAGAGAACAGCTTATTTCAGATGCGTTGGCTCTGAAAGTGAAGTTTAATGTGAGATCTCGCAGGTGCTCCTTATATACTCCACTGATTGCAGATTAGCAGCACCTTCGAGAGCTGCACTTGCAAACTCATAGGTATTCGTTAGCCTATTTTATATACTTCAGAGTGATTGGTCCCTATCTGTTGATTACCCTCGACATAATGTCTCCATTCAATAACCAAGATGATTTATAATTGATGATTTAAGAGATGATTTATGTAGTAAGAACTGTATTATACAGTTTTACTATGTTATGCATATTATACTATAAATTAAAAGTTTTCCAATAAATGTCACATTTTGTCAAAATCTTTGAGTCTTTGAGAAATATTGGAATTCAAGTTGAAGTTTCTTAAGTTTAAAATATTATATCTGAGGTTCAGTGAGTCAGACAGAAGAGTCCCAAATGAAGACTCAAGTGTCTTTTCACCTCTACAGTGTTGAGTTTATTCTGGCCTTCAGTAGACAACGAAGTGAGAAACTCAATAATGTCTCATTATACACCAGAACTAATGTGGTCTTGACTTTCTCCAAGCTGAATTAGTCTTGTGATTCTGTGTGGTGTAAAACCTGCATGATCTACAGTGTGTGTAAGAGCTCAGACTCACTGTACTGGACAATGTCCTGCATCTTCTTCCAGACTCTGAACGGCAGGTTGCCCAAGTAGCGTGGCACATGAATCAAAGCTCCAGAAGGCATCTGTGGATCCGGCTGTGAGATCTGGACTCTGGAAGAACATTCAGGAGTCAGAACTGCAGTGGCTTTGACTTCAGAAGCAGAGAGAGCAGAGAAAGCAGCAGATCACTCACCTTTTCATTGAGTCTGGAAACTCCTGCAGAACAAACACACAACTGATCATCAACAACTCAATCAATCATCAATCAATCAATCACTGATCTGAAATCAGACCTTCAGAAAGCAGACGTCATTGGCTTTCAGCATCTCCTCCATGTCTTTGATTGTGTGTGAAAGAGCTGAGATGTGTCTGTTCATCTCCTCCAGCTTCTCCTCCATCATCCGCTTCTTCTGCTCC
Organism: Danio jaintianensis; assembly: GCA_903798115.1. NCBI lineage: Eukaryota > Metazoa > Chordata > Actinopteri > Cypriniformes > Danionidae > Danio > Danio jaintianensis. The sequence goes on from CAIGQV010007757.1 coordinate 256,415, forward strand.
TCTTCCTGCCTCAGTGCAGTGATTGTAGCTTCTTCTTCATCTCGGAGAAACTGACGTAGCTTCTTAAACTGCTGTTTAATCTGACGCTCTGTGTGCTCAGCTTGAGTCTGAATCAAACCACATTCACTTTAATAATTTTAGACTTATTCTGGAACAGAATGAAGACTGATGGATGAAGACTGATGTCAGTTAGTGAACTACAGCTTTAACTTTCTGAAGAACTTTTTCAAAAAGTCCATAGTTTAACAGCACAATTCAACTGAAGTGTTTTATTTTAATGCAAAGATTAACAACTTGCCAACTACCTGTGGATAAAATGGGTATTTCCATATTAAACAGTTATGGACATTTTTAGGTAAATCTTTATACAAATATTTATCCGTTTGATCTGTGAAAAAGTGTTGGGTTGTTTCAACACAGATTTTGGTAAAATATGAACAAACCCAAAGATTGGGATGAAAAATTATTTTTTTTATAATTTTTTTAATGAACCCCACTAATAAAGCCAACCATATTTTACCAAATTTTGTTGAAACAACCCAGCCTTTTTTGGAATTGTTTGTAGAATTGTTTTATGATTAGAAACTCAATAAAATGCAGTTAAATGCTAAATATAGTTAGGATGGGTTTTCTGAACATATAAGATTTAGGAACTTTCCCAGGAGAAAATAAAAGCTCTGAAAAGACCTGAAAACCGAATTTGCGAGAAGCCACGCAGGACAATATCTGGTCCAATCTCTTCCCTTCTACTCCTTGCTAAGTTTTGTTTTCTCTCCTTAGTCTCTGGTTTTGTGAATGCTTTATAGGGTGTTAATATAAATACTTTGGGTGTGACTGGTAAAGTGGTTTGATCCCTCATTAATAAATCAAGTCAAAATAAAGAGAACAATGACTGCTCTTCTGGAGAGGGAGTGCTTCAGTAAAGATCTTTGATAACCTTTGTTTTAATCCCAAACAGATGGGTGAACCTTGAAAGCGTGGGATAACTCTTTTTTTTGCTGTCCTTGGGTATTTAAGGAAAAGGTAGAAATGTCTCGGAACACAAGTCTATATTCAGAGCCGCCTGTGGTGCAGAGCTCTGCTCCACACCTTGCAGAATATGGACTTAGAATTGACATGATACATTTTTACCTGGTAAATAGTTTTGTTTCATTCTGGATTCTCCTGAAATCATTATTTCCAGTAAATTATGTATGCTACTGCTACCTTGATACTGTGTACATGTGATATCAAAACCTCAGGTACACAACTGTATTGAGCAGAAGGCACTTCAGCTTTGAGAGCTTCTGATTATCACCGATTTTTAGCACTCTGTATGGAAGTGACTAAATTAACTACACATTTAGCATGAGTGAGTAGGAGGCAACCGGACTAAGAGGTATTAGTAAATCCAGCATCATCTGAATGTCGAGATCTTGTCGGCATTGACTGAAGTATTGTCTCCCTAATGAACGTATAATTGAAGACCATGGGATCAGATATAAATCAAAACTCTAAATCAATCAAATCAATAAATGTGATCTGTTTCTAATTAGAAATACAGTCTAAATTGAAGTCATTTAAAATTGGGGTCAGATTAAAATCGGAGCTGGAAACAAATTTAAATAAAATATTTCTTTCCAGATGTGCTAGAAAACATTTACATGCATTCATCCGCGGTGTTAGTTTTGTCATTGGGCTAAAGATCATAGATGGATCCTTACAATATTTTGATCCATTTAAAATGCAATCAAAGGGACTAAGCCGAAAGGAAGGAAATAAAATGTGAACATACAGTATTGTTATTCTTGTTGAGCTCTTTTTATTAAATATTTTTCCAAAATAGATTTAGATAGAATAGACATGTATATTAAAGTAATTTAACTGACTATTACTACTGAGTATTAGCTAGTACCTCATTTTTAATGAGCAAATATCAGCTGTTCTGATCAATCCTCACCTTGATTTGTTGAACTGTTTTCTCAAACTCTGCTTTCATATTTTCATTACATTTATATTTTTCTTGTAAGGACTTCAGTGCTGTATTGAGCTCCTCCTAGATGTTAAAGTAAAAATCAATAAGATATCATATATTTTATACGTAAAAATGTAAGGTCCATACATGTGTAAAATACAATTTTTATTATTTTCATATATAAATTCTTACTGTCTTACCTCATGTGACAAAGCCACTTCACTGATGGGTCTGAATTCATGATTGTCGTGTTGTTCTGAATCTCTGCAGATTGAACACAGAGGCTGTTTGTCCTCCAGACAGAAAAGTCTGAGTCTCTTGCTGTGTAAACCGCAGATCTCCTCAGATCCCGATGAACGTCTCTTATTTCTCTCCTTCAGGAACGACTCACACAAGTTTTTTAAAGCCAGATTAATTGGAGGATTGCGATTTGAGTGTTGTTTACAGACAGGACACTCTCGAGTATTCTTGATTCTCCAAAACTGTTGAAGACACTCTTGACAGAAACTGTGACTACATGACAGAAGAACAGGAGTCTTGAAGATATCCTGACACACAGGACAATTATAATCATATTCAGCTGACGAAGTCATTTTCACTATTTGAGCTCCAGTAATATAAACTTTACTTTCACTTTCTGAATGTAATAAAACCACCAAAAGAATCAAAGATCCACTGCCTGTTCAGAAACAAACTTCTCAAAAATCAGCTTTTGTTCTTCTCTGGTTCCAGTTTGATTTTGTCGAGAAATGTAGAACAAAGCTAGTTTGACAGGAAGCAATGAAATGACTCTCTTCCTGTTAATGGTTTGAGTGGGTGGATCAGTTTATGATCATCTTTATGTTGTGGAACATGAACAGCAGAAGAAAATGCTCTTAAAAAATTAACACATACACAGCCTAGCGGGCACACTGATCTCAAATTGACATCAAACATCAAAGTAAAAATAATAAAAAATAAATGTCAAAAATCCAACCCATTTTAAAATGCAAACCCTTGACATCCACACATTCATGCCCTTTTGACCACAGAAATAATGACACAAAACTATAATAATAGAAATGTTTGAAAGCTTAAATTACAAACTAAAAATTTTTTTGTCTACAGTCGTGGCCAAAAGTTTTGAGAATGACATAAATATTGGAAATTGGAAAAGTTGCTGCTTAAGTTTTTGTAATAGCAATTTGCAAATACTCCAGAATGTTACGAAGAGTGATCAGATGAATTGCATAGTCCTTCTTTGCCATGAAAATTAACTTAATCCTGAAAAAAACTTTCCACTGCATTTCATTGCAGTCATTAACGGACCTGCTGAGATCATTTCAGTAATCGTCTTGTTAACTCAGGTGAGAATGTTGACGAGCACAAGGCTGGAGATCATTATGTCAGGCTGATTGGGTTAGAATGGCAGACTTGACATGTTAAAAGGAGGGTGATGCTTGAAATCATTGTTCTTCCATTGTTAACCATGGTGACCTGCAAAGAAATGCGTGCAGCCATCATTGCGTTGCATAAAAATAGCTTCACAGGCAAGGATATTGTGGCTACTAAGATTGCACCTAAATCAACAATTTATAGGATCATCAAGAACTTCAAGGAAAGAGGTTCAATTCTTGTTAAGAAGGCTTCAGGGCATCCAAGAAAGTCCAGCAAGCACCAGGATCGTCTCCCAAAGAGGATTCAGCTGCGGGATCAGAGTGCCACCAGTGCAGAGCTTGCTCAGGAATGGCAGCAGGCAGGTGTGAGCGCATCTGCACGCACAGTGAGGCGAAGACTTTTGGAAGATGGCCTGGTGTCAAGGAGGACACCAAAGAATCCACTTCTCTCCAAAAAAAACATCAGGGACAGATTGATCTTCTGCAAAAAGTATGGCGAATGGACTGCTGAGGACTGGGGCAAAGTCATATTCTCTGATGAAGCCCCTTTCCGATTGTTTGGGGCATCTGGAAAAAGGCTTGTCCGGAGAAGAAAAGGTGAGCGCTACCATCAGTCCTGTGTCATGCCAACAGTAAAGCATCCTGAGACCATTCATGTGTGGGGTTGGTTCTCATCCAAGGGAGTGGGCTCACTCACAATTTTGCCCCAAAACACAGCCATGAATAAAGAATGGTACCAAAACACCCTCCAACAGGAACTTCTTCCAACAATCCAACAACAGTTTGGTGAAGAACAATGCATTTTCCAGCACGATGGAGCACTGTGCCATAAGGCAAAAGTGATATCTAAGTGGCTCGGGGACCAAAACGTTAAAATTTTGGGCTCATGGCCTGGAAACTTCCCAGAACTTAATCCCATTGAGAACTTGTGGTCAACCCTCAAGAGGCGGGTGGACAAACAAAAACCCACTAATTCTGACAAACTCCAAGAAGTGGTTATGAAAGTATGGGTTGTTATCAGTCAGGATTTGGCCCAGAAGTTGATTGAGAGCTTGCCCAGTCGAATTGCAGAGGTCCTGAAAAAGAAGGGCCAACACTGCAAATACTGACTCTTTGCATAAATGTCATGTAATTGTCGATAAAAGCCTTTGAAACGTATGAAGTGCTTGTAATTGTATTTCAGTACATCACAGAAACAACTGAAACAAAGATCTAAAAGAAGTTTAGCAGCAAACTTTGTGAAAACTAATATTTGTGTCATTCTCAAAACTTTTGGCCACGACTGTATATTAACTGTATTTTGTATCCCTGAATGGACTGTCAACAATGCATGTAAACAATATGACCAAAAGCGATGATCTAGATTTACAATACATATTATTATTTAGACAAATGCTAAGGTACACTATACCTATTCTGGACCTGAACACAGATCAATTGCTGTTCGATCCTTTTTGTGTCCCATATCCCCCATATTTGTTTGGAGCAATCTATGTATCAGCCTTTGATGTTGCCAATTTCAGCTGTAATACAGCACCTGATGTACCTAATTTAAAACGAAGAAGAAGAACAAGAAGTTGCCTCATGTTTTCATGAGTGTTTTTTAGAAAATATCTGCAAAGACTAAATTGTTACATTATCAAAGATAATGAGAATGAAAACATTTTGATGGTTATGCTAAAGGTGATGAAGCACAGCACCTGATGGTGTGTGTTGTGGATGTGATGAGGTGATGCACTCCGGCCCAAGTTAATGCCTGCTTTAAAAATATATTTTTTTATATTTTGAGGGGCGGCACGGTGGCTCAGTGGTTAGCACTGTCGCCTCACAGCAAGAAGGTCGCTGGTTCGAGTCCCGGCTGGACCAGTTGGCATTTCTGTGTGGCGTTTGCATGTTCTCCTCGTATTGGCATGGGTTTCCTCCGGGTGCTCCAGTTTCCGCCACAGTCCAAACACATTCGCTATAAGTGAATTGGATAAACTTAATTGGCCGTAGAGTGTGTGTGTGAATGAGTGTGTATTGGTGTTTCACAGTACTGGGTTGTGGTTAAATAATTAGATTACTGATGTCCATGTAAACATAGTCACTGTTTGCAAGAATCTTTTTGAGGCCGACCGGTAGTCTTCTTCCATGGTCTCCCAGAATTCCTCCCAGGTCCAAGTTTTTGCTTCTGCAACTGCCCAGGCTGCAGCATGCTTGGTTTGTCAGTACCCATCAGCTGCTTCAGAGGTTCCACAAGCCAACCAAGCCTAGTAGGACTCTTCTTCAGCTTGACGGCATCCCTTACTTCTGGTGTCTACCACTAGGGTAGTGGACTGCTGCCTTTGTCTCAATGTCTCCAGCCTCTGTCAAGATCTGGTCAAAGTTCTTCTGGAGGCAAGAGTTGAAAATCCCTCTGACATGTGGTTCAGCCAGACATTCCCAGAGTACTCTAACAATATTCTTCCAAGTGCCGGTAACTCCTGTAACTTGTTCCCAAGTGATCAAACATTACCCATAAAAATAACAGGGAAAGATGACTTGTATCAATTTTTATCTGCATTTCACTCCAGCGCTGAACTTTCTTCGTCTACTCCTCAGTTGCATAGGAATCTCTATTCTTGGTTTTAAAAGGTTTAAAAGGGTACCCAAAGTAAAAATTATCTGGAGCTGCTGCAACTGGCTGCCATATGGACAGTGCCATCATGCCCAGTATATTTGCTGGTTATTATTATTAGTTATTAGTTTTGTTATTAAATTTAGCAATTGTTCGAAATAAGTAACAGTATAAAAAATTCTAAATCTTTATTGTAATTTTTCGATAAATTCAGTGCAACTTTGCTAAATAAATGTTTAAAAATAAATGTAAATAGAGATGTGATGAAAACAGTAAGATCCAGATGTACAGTTGTAATGTTTACAGACTACTGAACGGTACGATCTTTAGAGAGTCATAACACCTGAAGAAAGGGTAGAGAGTGTCAGTGAAGGGGGTTGTGTAAGTGTGTAGATGTTTGTTATTTACAGGATCAGAGAAAGACACTGTTCCTCTGTCATAATCCAGATCAACTCGCACTTGCTCAAGATACTGTTTAACATTAAAACCAGACCCTATTGGCCATCCATATGAAACACTCCAGACATCAGTGTTAAAAAAATCGTTTCCATTCCTCTGGTTTGATGCTGTTGTTACTCCAAGAATCCAATATCCACTTTTTTTAACCTCCACGTCCCAGCAGTGTTTTCCTGAGTTAAAACCCTCTGAACCCAAAACACAATGATAACAGTCAAATCTCTCTGGATTATCAGGAACTAGTTGTTTGTTTACTCTGATTGTCACTCTGGTCAGATCATCAGACAGGTCGCAATCTTCATTTGCAGTGTTTGGATCCAGAATGACAGGAGCTGAAGAAACACAATCAACAGCTGCTTTTATTCTCATGTTCATATAATGATCAATCACAGATTATTGTGAATTATGACACTCGTCTGTTGATCAAACACACTAGATATATTCATCTCTAGCTGGCAGTAGGTTTTTATATTCCTCTGTCTCGAGTTTCTTTGCTGGTGTTTTGTTTTTTCTGAACGCTACCTTAATGTACAAGTAGCTCAAACCCACTCATTCTAAAGCCTAGTTAACCCTACAGGATTTTAAGCCCGATTTGGAAGTTAACGAGCTCGCCGACAGATCGGGCTGTGATCAGGGAAAAATCTGCAGGTGCTCGGCGCTCTGCAGTCTTTATGTGTGAACTTCTGAACAACGCATCAAAGAGGCTTGCTGACGCGTCGCCGACACCTCGCAGAATCTGAAGTAAATATATGTTTTTGCTATCAGAAAGTTATGTTTATGTTAGCAGGAAGTTGCTAGGTAAAAAAGGCACGCATATTTAAAGTCACGGCGAAAAGAAGCACACAGGCATGCAGTCATTTTGACCTATATGGTAAATAAAGGTAGACATACTCAGTTCTTTTCTGTTTTGTAATTTAAAAAATGACAATGTTGGAAAGAAATACACAGATATTTAGGAAACGTCAGGGTATTATAGATATCTCAGTTTTATTTCAAAGAGTTATTAAATTAAAAAATTAAAACCTCTCTGACAGCCTCTGTAGTTCTAGTGTTAAAGCCACATCTTGAACCTTGCAGATGAGCGATTGAACCGCTGATGCATCAGCTGATGTTTTTAAACGCTCCCTTGAAAGCTTCAAACGCTGTCAGTGATGTCATCAGCAGACAAGCAGCCAATAGTGTTCAGCTTTTTCTGCCGGCTCCTCCCTCAACATTTCATTGGCTGTGGTTTGGTAGCTTGACTGAGCTTTTGGAGAACGAATTGTTGTCAGATCATGTAGTGTGTGACCCCCCTCTTGTGGATCATTTACATAGTGTCACGTAGTGTGAACACCACAACGATTTAAAGACACAAAATCAAGTCATGTAGTGTGAACGGCACAGCGATCTGCCGATGTTTAAAGTCATGTAGTGTGAACTAGGATTAAGGTGGGAACCGATGGACATGCAACAACTTTAATCATAAGGTAAACACAAAACAAAAGTTTCCATCTGGAGCTCCTTCAAGGGACTCGACACTTGTAAACACTTGCTCCAATGGGTTCGCGCAGCTCTCATCCCCGCCCACACTTGTCAGCGCTACTAAGCCGACCAATCACAGAGCTTGCGCTACACATCAATGCGATATGTTGTTACATTTTTTGAGAGGTGCATGTCAGCGTTGGTGTCGGCCACGGCGAGGGGTATGCGACCGCACGAAGGCTGCACCGGAGCATACCCGTGCGCTTGACACAGAAGTATAAATCAGCCTTAAGAGTGCACCTATGGCCTAAAGTGGAGTCTATTCATTAAATGGGGTGGTTCTTGGCAAGAATACCCCCCAAACTTGCTTGATCAATGCCGTGGTATCCTTCTCTCAGGATAAGTTGGAGCGTATACTGTCACCCTCCACACTGGAGGTTTATGTTGCTGCCATCTCCACTCATCCTGATGCAGGTGATGGCAGGGCGCTCGGGAAGCATAACCTGGTCATCCTCCTGCTAGGACACTAAATCAGTCTCTTATGCCCTCTTGAAATCTCTTTGTAGTCCTGGTAAAACCACAGAGAGATCCATTTGAGCTGCTCATTTGAGCTGAAAATCACGCTGGAATCAATCAAGAGGGTTGGGGACCTGGAGGCATTTTTGGTCAATAAATCATGCTTGTAATTCGGTGAGCTATCCTCACATAAGAGCAATCTTAACCAGGAATGTTGCCTCCTCCTGGACTTTAGCACGTGGTACCTCTCTAACAGACAACTGCGGGCTGGGTGACACATTCTGGAGATTCTATAGTCTTCAAGTGGAGCCGGTTTCATCCCAGTTGGTAGGTAACACTAGCCAATTGGGAGGAAATTAGATCAGTGTCAAAAACACTTTCTGCGCCATTTTCCCTAACCCAGAGATGCATTCCCTGAAATTGCTCTGCTTGTAAGTGCCCCGCTGGGGAGCCCTAGAGAGTACCTTGAAGGCTAAGTCAGATGCTTGGCCCATTACATTGTCTGGTATGCCTGCTTGGTCATTCTGCATTCTGTGTATTGCTATACGTGGTTCTCGTGGTAACCCTATATGTCAGTCAGCAAAGGTGAGTTTCCCCATCAACACAGACACTTGTGTCTTCCCTACCAGCTAACAATTTTACTTGTAAGTACTTCTCCCACATTTGGGTAGTGAGTGGCCTCGCAGCATCATTCCTCTTCGGGACTAATTAATTAATTATATTATTAAAACAATGAATAACAGTATATAAATTATATATTGAAAGACAATTAGATGTAGAGTTATTTGTAATAAAAATGCAAACATTTAAAAAGATTATAATCAATCGATTTATCAGTTGTTAAATGAATGTATGAATGAATTAAACACTTTAAAATCAAGTTTTGTTTAGCCTTTTTAATGTTCAAATTTTTATTTATTATGAAGTGAGTGAGCATCAAGCACTTAAACGCATCACTGTTACAGACTCAGTCAATAAGCAAAATGAACAAAGGAGGAACATATTCTGGAGAAGGAAAAATGAAACATGCATCCATCCATCCATCCATCCATCTTCAATGGCTTATCTGGGTCCAAGGCAGGGGCAGCAGTCTTAGCTGGAAACCCCAGAACTCCCTCTCTCCAGATGCTCATTCCTGCTCCTATGGGGAGGGGGATTCCAAGGCATTCCCAGGCAAGCAGAGTGACATAGTCCCTCCAGAGTGTCCTGTGTCTTCCCTGGGGCCTCCAGAACACCTCCACAGGTAGGTGTCTAGGTGGACGCATTCCTAAGTAGGATTTTTAGGCTTGTCCTACTGGGAGGAGGCCACGAAGAAGACCCAGGACATGCTAGAGGGACTATGTCTTTTAGCTTGCCTGGGAAAGCCTTGGGATCCCCCAGAGGAGCTGGAGGTAGTGTCTGGAGAGAGGGAAAGCTGAGGCTCGCTCTCAAGACTGCTGTCTCCGCGACCTGGCCCTAGATAAGCGGAAGAAAATGGATGAATGGATGGATTTGTAATTTGAGTTGAAACTTTACAGACACATTCTGGAGACACCAAAGACTTATCTTATATCTTGTAAAAGGGTGAAAATAGGAGCACTTTAAAAACCTGGGTCCTCATGTACCAATCCTTTATATGCACAAAAACTGTGCATACGCCAACTTTCACACTCACATCAAAATGAATGTATGTGCATTCCTCCATGCCAACTTCATGACCGGCATTACACACATTTCTTGTGTTAAACAATAACATTTTTATGCTAGCAGTAAGAGTAATGAGTAAATAAAATGTAAGCTACAGTCCACTCAAATGAGCTACTGAAGGTTTCTTATAGCAAATTAAGTAACATGTTTTGTTTGTTTTTTAATTTAGTTATTTTAAGTTTTAGTGATTTTAATGCTTTAAATGTCAGGTTTAGATTGTAATGTTCTATTCTGCAATTTGTTCACCTAATTTTAAAAGTGTGTGTTTTTTTTTTTTTTATCTGCATGGGTGTAATAGGAGCCTATGTGAGAGAGTCAGGGTTAAATATCAGTTGCATTCATAATAGTCAGTGTTGGAGGAAGTTAGCTTAGCCTGACAGTTAAAGGAATAAAAAAAAGTGATCATCATTTTTTCCATTGCATTGTACTGCATCTAATCGCATTGTATAATATTTAATCGAATCGAAATCAAATCATTCTGCATCATGATAGGGCTGAATCGTATTGAATTATATTGTTAGCTGCTTCATGAGCATCTTTAATATACTGTATCATTGGCTATGCATCAAGTCGCGTAACATATCGGCCTCAGTTCTGAGATGCACATCCCTAATAAAATCCCTACTGGCGGCAGCAAGCATGTGAAGTAGTTCAAGCACCAGAAATAATAATAATTTATCATTTATCTGCTTAAAGATATTAGCCTAAGTTTTTCTATCAGACCGATAATGATAATGTTAAAAATTGCATTATTTTTCTTTACACCTCTACAGCTGGCACATGCAGAAGGGGGGCTTTGGGTGCTTAACCCCCCCCCCCCCCCCCCCCCCCCCC